>APFE031615012.1:332917-357688 GCA_000404065.3 Pinus taeda | reverse complement strand
GCAGACATCTTCACCAAAGCGCTTGGAAGAGAAAAGCTTGAAAGATTCAGAACGATGCTTGGACTCACCAACATCCCTTCAGATTAAGGGGGGAATGTTGACACCTAATCCTCACGATTAGGTGAATTCATGTAAATAATTAAATTAGGAATGTGAACAGTCATCAAGAGATGAACTGAACAATCACACCCTTTTGTATATAACAATAACATACCTGATGGAATAAACGAATCAGTTTTTCTGCCTAATGGAGTTACTGCCTGGCCTGACAGACAAGAATATGAAACTCTTATGAATAACCAAGAAGCAGTTTCCAAACACTCGCTATCAATTGCTCTAATTTCTTATCTACAATTTTTCTCTCGTAGCACTGTCCAATTAGGGCTTTAATCTCTCCATTTCAAGCACTTTATAGATAAGAATGTCTTTCCCATTCACCAGCTCTCCCTATTGCTTCTCAGCATAACACATTCCATCTTTTCTTCCCTGACTTTCACATTCATTTCACAGATCCCTTTCTCCTGTCTCCATTCTAGTAACAGTCAAACCCTATCAACTCTTCTAAATCCAAGCTTCTATTCACAAAGCATCTGCCTCTCCCAAGTGATCAATACCCCCTCTGATCTTTTTCCCTCCCTACACAGGTTTACCACACTTACCTGACAGATGCATAGAGGGGTCGGAGGTCACTTTACCTCCAATCTTGTCACTGATTACTGTAAGGTTCACTTTTGCTGCCAAGGAAAGAGGAATGTCAGTACTGCTACATCACATTAAGGATTCTGTTCTTTCCTCCTTGGAAACATAAACTTATATGCCCCCAAGTTCCTCTAAAGAGTCTAGCTCTATACCAAACACATTGAGAACATATAGATTGCACGTGGCTCTGCTGAAAAATCTATGGCTCCTCTTTAGACTCCGTCTATTTTTAGATTCACCCTTATCTATACAAGACTCCCACGTTGCTTGCTTCTTAAACTTGCTGATTAAATATACTTTACACAAATTAAGAGTCACCTATGTGGACATACATGAGAGAATAGATTCCACCAACATGTCTGAAATGGTAAACCAGTCAGATTGTGGAAAACGTGTGAGCATGCATGTATTATATAAACATTTCCTATAATGTGCAATGGAACAAAAACTTCATGCATAACTATATATTGTAACCTATTCATTAAGATTGCCTTATGCCAAGGTAAGAATTTTATATAGCTGAGCCCATATTGTTATTCTCTGTTTTCCAAGGACATCCGCTGCTCTGAGAACTAAAAAGGAACAGCAACAGTTGAAACCATTTATATAGATAGATAATCCCTTCCACGAGGGAAGTGCATTAATATCCTAGATTTTGCACACCTTACATCAAACACCGAGAGAAGTGAAACTCAGTACACAAGGATATCAATTCTTAACCAAAGATCAAACAGGGGTCTTAAGAAAAGTGCCTGGTATCATTAATTTTTCATTCCAAAAGCTTGTTTATAAACTCAATGGTGTGTAGGGGCAGCGGGGTGGAGATTGGGATTACTATTTCAGTCAAATCATTTATTTAAAAACTTATATTTGATTAAAAAAATACTAGAAATGACCTTGTATGAGACAGTTGAATAGGACATTATTCCCAGCTGAACCATCTTTAGGCATTTTAGGTAATGACTCTCATAAGAATTTAAACCGTTGTCTTTTAGTCATATTCATTTGAGAATCTGTCAAACAAATTTTGAACTCACATCTGGATCCAATGCATCTTAGAACATACTTTATATGTGCAGCCATGACAAAACTCGATGGAATGGCATGACAAGTGTGAGAAGAAGCATCTTTGTTTGACAACAGATGTAGCCTTTGGATTATTAATCTGCAGCCATGACAAAACTCAATGGAATGGGCGTGACAAGTGTGAGAAGAAGCATCTTTGATTGACAACACATGTAGCCTTTGGAAATAATTTGCCATAGTTAAAGTTTCATATAATTTTTTATTTGCCCAAATGGTGCATGTGTAATGTAACTTCTAGGCACGACAACCAGTCCCTTCACACTTTGATCTAAGATGCAGGTAATATTATTGACCGGAAAGATTTTGAGAATCGTTACATAATATTATGAATATATCGATCACATGAAACAGTCTTCAGCTCAGTGTTGCAAAAATTGTTATTACCGCAAATACAAAACCTTAGGCCGTATATTTGGAAAAGTTGAGATAGGCAATAACTAAATGATGACATCCTAGCGTGTTAAATTTGTTAACAGCAAAAATGGATTGAGACAGGATCCTCCAGTTGCTTGGATCAGTAGAAATCAGGTTGTCCAGTTGAAGTTAAACAACGATGCCACATACGGCTGTTTGGATCTACATTTCTTGCATATTGAATGACTTCTGGAATGGGAAGATACACATAGTGGGTATTGCATATGCCTACTGTAATGCCACTGAATCCAGCAAAAGCGCCATGAACCTGCACAGCGTGAAAATACAAGTCATTGGTTTACCCAAAAGTTAAGTAATGTGATCTGTGAAAATACAAGTCATTGGTTTACCCAAAAGTTAAGTAATGTGATCTGCGTAAAATCATTGCTGTTAGAAATGACGTTAGTTGCACTTGCATCTCTTCCCGTGGATACAGAGTGCAAGATCAACATCTAAGGTTCGCACAGTATTTCTCTGTAACAGGGAAAACTAGAGTGCAAATCTGTGGCATTGCCAATACACTAATAAATAAAGTCTTACCGCATTTTGACCAAGCACCGTACATAAAATCCCATCAGAGGCATTTGCACGGCAGGCACGTATCATATAGGTTGGATCAATGTATTTCACATCTGCTGGAGTGTTGATGCTCTTAAAGTATTTTTTAATCTGAAAACCATGTAGAGTTCAATCAGTGCCATCAGTTTCCAACAAAGCAAAATTTGAAATCAATAAAGCAATCAAATATGATCAAAACTACGAATAACCTTTTTAAATCAAGTTTCTGTAGAAATCAGGTTCTTTCTTCCCAACCTAATGATCTAATCGTAAAGACTACAGTACAAGCTTAGGTTCAACACTCACAGAGTAGCTCTGCAATTGTATAGAGCTGAAGATGGTTAGGCTGATTAGTACTATTTAATTTATCTTTTGGTTGAACAGGTCGTAATATGTAATTTAGTAGGCATCATCATTAAAACAGAAATGTCTCTGTAGGCTGGCTGATGCGCTGCTCGGTAAATTGTTAACACTGTATGACCTGGATAGTAACCTAACATCATTGGCATGTTTTGGCTGAATGCTGAGAATATATATATTGTTCCTTGCCAAGAAGAAATCCCATTATTATGCTCAACAGTGAAGAAATTAAGCTTGGATGCCAAGTTTTGTGTTAAGATGGGCTAGACATATATTAAGGGTCATTTAACCTTAGAATAGGGTAGCTCTATTCAGATTGATAGCCTCTGAGGGCACACCCCAAATAACCCTAGTGTCAAATATTTATATATTTTTGCAGACAAGCTCTGTTGCCAAGTATGTGATTCTAGGCCCCTTGTTTAAGTTGACAACAGATTTTATATTATTAGTTTATTAGTTTCTTGTTTTTGGCATAGGCGTGTCCAATGAGGGTAAGTAGAGTTTTGATCTTACAGGGATTGATTCAAAGCTACGTTGGGTCAAGACTCAAGAGCAATGACCATACTACCTTTAGATAATTCTTGGCTGGAGTTGACGTCCTGATTTGAGCACAGGACAACAATGCAGAAATCACTCACTCAAGAAGATTGCCAGATCTTTAAACGTTGTACTAGCCTACTAGGCTCTAAAATCTATTAGCTACATATAGTACTGTTAGAGAGGGATCATCTTTGACAAAGTCTCTAATATCTATAGATGCTCCAGCATACAGAATCCGTTCATACCTACATCAATGCATTGGTGCATTGGAACCGTACCTATACCTGCAGCCTGAGCAATAATAAGGTTACTGCATGCTAATGGCCTGAAAGCAAAAGTTGGTGATGTTGACACTCTTGCAAATTACATAAATCACTTCAAGAGAGCTTAAAGGAGAATCCCGAAGAAGGTTGAATTACAAAGCTTTTAAAATCCCCTAAACTCAAGGCTTTGATACTGACTGATATGATCATAGAACAACAATGCACGAACCATTAACGCAAGAAAAAATTGATGGAAGTATACAAGTAACAAAAGGAAAGTCAGAACAATACACATGTTATACAGTCATTTGTATTTGGCCTTATATATATATATATATATATAGGTGTACGAAACTGTTGGAGAGGGATCATCTCTGACGAAGTCTTCAATAAAGTAGCTGAGTGATCATTTTGGACTATGTCACCCAAAAAGAAAAGGTGAAGGTGTACTATAGTACAAAAATAGATAAAGTACAAGTGTGCTAAAGTTCAAATGATATCATGTACAAATATAATACATGCGTGAACACATCTACTGGACAATGTTTCATCATGTCCACACTTGCTCAAGAGAATATCTATATGCTGTCAACGATTCATTACTTCTGTCCTATCTCAAATTTATATTGATTGTTTAGAATGTTGTTTTGATTCTTGAAGGTTCACTTTGCAGTATTTTCAGAATATTTAATTGCTATTGTTACTTATACTGTTGCCAAATTTACTGCTTTTATTACGAAGTATCTTAAACCTATTTTTGTTACAAGCATACCTGCCTGTATTTGGTCTGTTATTTCAGTAAGTCAGTATGCCCTTAGATAGTTTCTAGGCTTAATAGTTCAGTCTGCGATGATATATTTTATGGTTTCATAACAGTTGTATCAGAGCAATTTCTTGGCCTTGTGGGTGGACACCATAAATGGCCGGCTTACATAGATAGAGAGAAGCTATAGGAACAAAGGTCAAACATTTATTAGCCCTCAATGATCAATGATAAATATCCAAGCTTTTGGTAAACTTAAAACAAAGAAGTTTCTGAAGGCTTTTCAAATATGTTCAGCTATGTGAAGAAGATCAGAGAGTAAATTCTTGGAACCCACTTCCAAGAGCAACGATATTATGTGTGACAGTGATAATTCTCATATCCATGATTGACTATGTAAATCTATTATAGAAAACACAACTTTAGATGCAGAAAGTTGTGGTCTAAAATGTAAAAAATGGGAATAAGACAAATATGAGCACAATCAAAAGATAACTATGTTTTTGAGTTATATTGTGATTGTTTTGGCTATGAAGGGATTTCCTGTGACTGAAATATTGTTTACAATCTGAATATAGTCAAGCAAAAGATGGTGATTACTTATATTGAAAGGATAAAGATAATAGGGCATGTAAGAAGGAAGTCTTTATGGTACAAGATTATTTCGGATGCTAAAACTTAGCTCTTAAAATCAAAAATATTTTGGAATTGCACATTTATATAGCCAATTATAGGAGTGTTATTCTTTCCAGCAAGGGAAAGAATAACATGACAAAGTGTTCTCACTCATGCATCATATATGTCTTGATGATTGTTTGTTTGAATCTCAGGTGTTCTGACAGAGAAAAAGTAAAGCAAACAGCGAGCTCAAATCTAAGTTCACTACTTTTGCGAACCAAGAGTGTTGATGATGCTTTATTGTTCAGAGTACCTTCAGACTTATCCTCTATAACATACCAATGTTATTAGAACCAGACCAAACTGGTCTGAACTGGCCAGTCCAACCAGTTGGAGGGCAAAACCTGTTCAGACCAGTGAACCAAACCGTTTTTGGCCAGTTCTTGTACAAAACCAGCCATACCGAATGGGGCGGTTTTGTACAATGCCACCAAGGACCCTTCGAATACCTTTTTTTTTTAAACAATGATTTATGACGGGAAGCTGGTTCTTGTATGAAACCAACCGGTTTTGTACAATGCTGCCAAGGACCCTTTGAACGCAATTTTTTTTCAAAAAATGATTTATGACAAGGGAAGCCTAGTATTTGACCATATTGCCCTACTAATGCTATGCAATTCATGGTAATGTTAAATTCTTAAAGTAAAATTACTTAAATTTTTAACATTACCATGATTTGATTCAAGATGTTTGAGAGTAGTTATGACCTCATTGAATTTCATATGGAGAAAGTAGAATTTTAGAATTTTCCAAGATTTCAGGATTGGGGGTATTGCAACGCTCCCATTAGATTTTGTCATGTACGAGGGTATGAAACTAATATTTAAGCAAAAGAACCAAACCCTCTATGTACCTTGATGTTAGTGGCATTGGTTGTCAAACTCTTCTATCGTGACCCCACTAAATAATACCCATCACTCAAACAAAATCTTGACTTGACATACTACCTTTTTTATATCTTATTTTAATGCATGATTTTTTTGGATGCTAGAGGCCATTTGGACCTTGTTTGTTGATGTATTTTCGGTTTAAAGATGGATTTTGGTTATGTGCACCCTTACATGCTACATAAATGGGAAATTTTGTTTATTTTTGTGTATAAATGGTTTGGATTCATATGGATGCACATGAATATATATATTTTTCTTGAAAATTTTAATATTTTGTGTTTTTGTTTGACCAGTTTTTTGGTCCAGTTTTTTTACTGGTTTTGGTCTGGTTCTGACCAGTTCCTGGTCTGATGGTTTACTGGTTTAATGACCGGTCTGGTTCTGATAACATTGTAACATACCCATTACCCTCTGTCCTATATTAAGAATATGGGGTACTTGGAAACACCAAATTTTATCCCATTCTATTACTTTGATATCGTTACCCACAGACCTGCTACTAATTAATTAACACATACAGGCAATAAATGCAGGCTTATGCAATAATGTTAAATTTAGGTATGTTCTATGCTTAGAGCAATTTACTGGTATTTACATATTAGCTCAATGACAATATTCAGATTAGCAATCACATCAGCATGATAGTAAAGTGCATATAGAACATATACATAAACAGTAGAAGACAAGCCAAGACAAGGACACAAGATGTGGCACCAGCCGAGGACAAACCCCAATGTGGGGAAACCTTCATGAATTCTTCTTATATTCTTCAATAATTCAACAGAGAGAGAGAGTACAATGATTTGAACTCAATACTTGACTTGCTAAATAGGAGATCAAAGATCTTCTCCGTAATGTTGACATAATGAGGTTGCAGATCTGATACCAAGGACTGAAGATATGCAGCAGATGATAGGCTTAGAACAGCTCAACCAATTACCCAAAATATTGAGGCTCTCCTTCAATGTGATTCTCCTTCCTTTGCTGCTTCACTGATCATGACAAGGCTGTTAATCTGGCACCTTTCATACGCTGCAAGGACTGGTGCATATCTTGGCAAACCTGATCAGTGGTTAGGGCACAAACTCAGTGTGCTACAACACCCTAATCAC
The DNA here is from genome assembly GCA_000404065.3 of Pinus taeda. NCBI lineage: Eukaryota > Viridiplantae > Streptophyta > Pinopsida > Pinales > Pinaceae > Pinus > Pinus taeda. Next base: position 350,325 of record APFE031615012.1, on the reverse strand, counting down.
ACCCCACAATCCACCTATATACTGTGGATAGCCTTCATACAGCCCTCCAATGATACGCTGCCTTATAGGGTTGCTTACCTTCTGAACGCAGCTACTAAAAGGCCTCCACTACTGGCTACAGCCTGCGGCCCAGCCCAACAGTGGACTGCAACTTAGGTTCCTTCAAACAATGATCCAAACAACCGTTACACAGCAGCCCCTGGCTCCTCCTTTGAGCGGATTCTCCTGCCCAGCATACCAAGTTCAAGAACAGCTTGATCATGCCCAAAACAGTCCACACTGTCACCTACAACACTTTTGAGCTATGTATGAGGTCTCCTTCTATGCTGCAACTAGGCCTCCATCTTGCTATGACTAAGCCTTTTTTTGACTGTGTTTAGAACAGCTTTTGACCAGCAAATTATGTCTCCTCCTATAACTGCGTATTAGGGTTTAATTGTTGCGGAGTTAGGATCACTCTTTAGCTGTGAATTAGGGCTCAATAGACTTCAGATATAGGCCTACTTAAGCTGTGGATTACAGCTCCTTTGGACAGTGTAGGAGCCTCTCTTCACTGTGGTTTTATCCCCTTTAGGACAGAGAATTAGGGCCTCCTTTAATCTGTGGCTAGCACATCTCTAGTTCTGCGTCTAGGGCTCTCTTAGAAGACCTTTTCTTCACTGCGTCTAAGGCTTCTCCCTCTAGATCTCTCTAGCCACCAAACCCAAAAGCGTGGAGAGAGATCTTAGGAGAAGTGTGTGTTCAAAATGACTTGAAGACCTCTTCTATTTATAATAAAAAATTGAGGATAAGTTGGGGTAATTTGATTGTTGGCCGACCTTGAAAATTTGTAGTAACACAAATAAATTCATACCGCCACGAATACATGTCAGAATCGGATGATCTTTAGATCAATCCTACACCTCTCGACGAAAGGAATCCAAGAAAAATATCAGCTGCCATAAATAAGAAGACCCACATAGAGTTTGGCCCTAGTTGCCAATTTTAACATTGTAACATACCCATTACCCATTACCCTCTGTCCTATATTGAGAATATGTGGTACTTGGAAACACCAAATTTTATCCCATTTTATTACTTTGATACCGTTACCCACAGACCTGCTACTAATTAATTAACACATATAGGCAATAAACACAGGCTTATGCAATAAAAAAATAACCGTTTAGTCACAATGACACCATAAAAAATAACTCCAACCTTAGATATGCAAACAGGATTAAACAAACTTGAAAATAATAAAATCCATGAGAAACAGTATTAATTCAACACATTTCACATGCAATTCGTCAACACTACTACACCAATTCACTCTCAAGTCGTGAATACATCCTTATGAAAAGACCCAATTGGATGAAGAAAAAAGATGTTCCATCCATCCATAGGCTTCCTGCTGCAACAATTCTCTTTGCAACATGGAACATCCTTTCGAGTTCATAAAAAAGTCGAGAAATCTCTATTTTGGCCTAGCAGATGTTTGCCGATTTTTCCCAATATTTTGGTGGTATCTTAATTTTGCCAATGTATGAATATTTTTATTGATATTTTGTCAAATTTTGCAATTTTTTGTTTTTTAGGCCCTTGTCGATTTTATCTCGATGCCAATGTTTGCAACATTGATATTAACATATATATGTTTATATAAAATACCTTATAACACTATATCACATATATAAAATATATAATATATAATTTACATAATTAATAAATATATCATATAAACTTACCTTAGACTTATACCTATCTTGCACACTATCCAGATTCCAAACAATCGCATTTTAAAATCCAAGGCACTGTCTACTAGACATGACTCACTAGAATATTAACCGGTACAATTGCAATATATGAATAGTCGTCAACTGACACCAATTCAGTCACATTCCGACCATGATTTACTCGTTGCAGTCAAGATGGAAAGGAGTCCCTCCGGAACTGGACACAAGTTTTATTTGAAGTGTCATTTTTCTGGCTTTGGAGGTCATTTATATGTATTATGTATTGTTTAACCCATCTTTTAGTGTGTCTATAAAAGGAGATTGATTTGGTGAGTGTCGTCTTGGTTAGACATCTTTTTCCTTCCGTCGTTTGTCTTCTTCCAGCTAATATTGAAGTCCATGGAATTGGTGGTATTTTCTCTGTTTGTTTAATAATTGAAAATTTGAGAATTAAAAAAAAGGCTTTTGCCCTTTAAAACCACGTTTATAAGTTCAACAAATCTTGTGACATTGAAAATCACTCAAACTATCCCACTTCCCTTCAAAGCTCTAGTACAAACTGGCCTCAAAATCTGACTGTTGAGATCAATTCAACACAATATTAAATAGTTTTAATTTTACACAATTCACATGTAAATTCATGAAAATTTGTCCTTATGAAAATTGTCCACCAACTTGCTAAAGAATGATGTTCCACCCAACCATAATCTCCCTGTTGCACAAATTATTTCTGCAATATAAAGTTTAAACCACCCTTGAGCTGAAGCTATGAATACACAATGGAAAATTTTTCCTATGGCTAACTCTAACTCTCTTCACACATCACAACGAATTTTCCACCTGTAGTAGTCCCAATCCATAGTCCTCTATCCCCATCAACCCAAGAAATAAAATCCCATTTCGTGCTCAAGAGAACAATCTTTCACCATCCCACTTGCTTCTATGGCTTCAGTACATTTTAGGCTAGCCAAGGAATCTCACCACAAGGATTCTAGGAATTATCAACTGTAGTAAAATTTACTCAATATAACCGATTATCATTTTATATAGTCACAATTATCTCATCATTCATGGTTGTAGCTTTTCATAACATGATAATAGTAGGTCAATTGCCATCCTAGATCAATGAGTAACTCTGCCAAAGTTTCACACCATAATGGTAATTCAAGCTTCAGAAAATTTCCCAACCAAATGGCAGCTCAAACTCTCCCTTTAGACCCCTAACCCTTTCTCTCCCTTCATGTGTTGTCATAGCCACAACCCCTCCAATTCTTTTTTCTTCTTCTTCTATATCCTATTATTCTTTTAGTTATCATTTAATTTACAATTTTATATATCACATCATTCAATTTTTAGCCATCCATCATACACAAACAATACTCGCCTAGGATCAAAACTAGGGTATTTAATTATGTTAGCTTTTGTAGCATCGGATAGTGTTCTAGTCTTGAAACTTTGTGGGGAGGCTAAAACACATAAGTTTTCCAAAACCTAGAAATCATTTCTGGAAATTCCACCCAGAGATAGCTCAAATTAATTAAGCATCATTTAAATTTTTCTGAAGTCTAACATAGGAAAACTGGTTAATTAATAATAATTAATTGAGAAATGTGAGAATTCTCTAGAAACTCACACGAATTGACTTGGAGATGCTCTTATCATTTAATTTACAATTTTATACATCACATCATTCAATTTTTAGCCAACCATCATACACAAACAATACTCATCTAGGATCAAAACTAGGGTATTTAATTCTGTTAGCTTTTGTAGCATCAAATAGTGTTCTAGTCTTGAAACTTTGCGGGGAGGCTAAAACACGTAAGTTTTCCAAAACCCACAAATCATTTCTAGAAATACCACCCAGAGATAGTTCACTTAAATTAATTAACCATCATTTAAATTTTTCTTAAGTCTAACTTAGGAAAATTGGTTAATTAATAATAATTAATTGAGAAATGTGAGAATCCTCTAGAAACTCACACGAATCGACTTGGAGATACTCTCAACCATCGAATAAGTTTTAGTCTTAGTCGTTGGAATCCCAACTGGAGATTATAAGAAGAGTGGTCAATGGGTAGATGGAGAAACACACAACAGAGAGCCAGCAGTGCAAGTTCCTTGGGCAATTAGAGCTAGCCAACAGCAGCGTCCAAGCCAAAGAGGGGATGTGGGGCTAGAGATGGGTTAAAGGCAGTGATTCAGAGGAAGTTTTCCAGTTTTGGAGAGGCATAGAGAGGAGGCCAAATTATTTCTCCAAGAGGCAGTGCAAAGCTTGCGCAGAGACTAAAAGACAGTTCGATTTAGCTGGACTGGAGGTCATTTCAAGTTCCAAAGACCGAGAAGATTTTCCAGTAGGCTAAGTAGACACTTTCTCAATCAATAACAGGCGGGACGACTTGAGTAGCAGTCGTTTCAAGCAGAGCATGTGACAGGTTGCGCAGAGGTGATGCAGAGCTTGCGCAAAGGGTATGGACATCTTACTTGAGTTTGTTAGTTAGTCAAGATTGCTTGGAGAAGAAGGTAAAGTCCCTTAGTTGATTTTGCCAATATTTCTCTCAAGTTGGATAACCAGTTGGGCATCCATATTTATTGTACTCAAAATTTCATTGTTGCATAATAATAAAAACCCTCAGTTGGCTGCACCAGTTTTTCTACATTGGGTTTTTTTGGGGACATTTGTCCTAAAATAACAGTGACATATTTTTATGTGTCTACTAGCATTTCTCAGTTCCTATTTTTTTACTTCCACAATAATTTTTATGGTGAAGAAATTGTATTGTGAATAATTTGTTCTTTTGTCGTAAACAAAATAAACTGCATAATTTATTTTTCTATTAGAAAAATTATTTCTAGTTGTTGCATTTCAAGAAAATTTTCACATGGTATTAAGGGCACAATTGAGGGGCAGGAAGCTCAAAGTCAAAAAAGGGAAATTTCATTGTTCAAAGGGAGCAGCGAAACTAAATTTTCTGGGGCTACTAGGCAGTGTGAATTGCTAGACTAATATTCAATTTTCCATTTGCAGGTGGCAGGAAAATTCGATTTGTCCAGGGAAGCAGTTCCAACAGACATAGGGAGCAACAAATCAATGTTTTCACATAGCAAATTTTATGTCTGAGCATAGAGGGTTTGCAACAATTTGCTAGAGAAAATTCAATGTCGGGTGAAAGAGAAAGTGCACACACAGAGGGAGTTTCTCTCAGAGGGTTTCCAGTGTCAGCAGGCAGTAGCAACAGGCAGATTTTCTCACTTGAAGAAGGAGTGTGAATAACAGAGCTAGCAGTCGAGCAAGAGAAAGAGGGGGAATTCCTTCCCAGTTCGAGTTTTTGCAGAGATGGCTTCAGCAAGACTTTGAGATCAAGAGAAAGGGGGGGAATTCCATCCCAGTTCGGGTTTTTGCAAAGATGGCTTCAGCAAGACTTTGAGATCAGGACAAGTTAGAGGGTGCATCCAACCATTGTATTTGGTAGGCCAAGATGTCCTTCTTGTTAGAAAATTATGATCTAAAGATGTATATAGAACGAGTTGTAGTCGTGCCTACAGATGCAAACCAACTAGCGACTTACAATAAGGATATGGCCAAGGCAAAGCAGTTGATTCTCGATGGAGTTCAAGGTCATATTGTCTCGCATGTGGCGACCAAGAATACGACCAAAGAAATGTGGGACGCTATTGCCTCACTATATCAAAATCCTTCCGAGCAGCAAAAAAATGTTCCTAAAGTAGAAGTTGAGGAATGTTCATATGCAAAAAGGTAAAGGCATAGATCTCTTTTTCACCAAAATTCAAGATATTCGAGATGAGCTTACAGCTGTAGGAGAAGCGCTTCAAACTACAGAGCTTGTGCATTTGGCCCTGAACAATGTCTTTGAGGAATGGGAAATCTTCATCCAAGGCATCTTAGTATGAGATATGTTATCTAGGTGGGATCGAATGTGGTCAGACCTGCAACAAGAGGAAATGAGGCAATCTCTAATAAAGAGCTCCATCAACGGCAACAAAATCAAGTGCTCGAAAGGTGTGAAGGAGGAATATAATGTGGTCCTTGCAACAAAAGGGAAAGCAAAAGGCCTCGGTCAACGACAAGGCTTGAAGGGGAGAAAAGAAAAAGAAAAAGGATCTATCTAAGATCAAGTGCTTCATGTGTGGCGAGTTTGGCCACTACAGTACTCAGTGTCCTCAAAGGAAGAAGGGCAAGAAGGAGAAGCAGGATCAAGCAACAACATCAGCAGAGGCAGAAAAAGTATCCTCCCAGTTGGAAGAATAATTTGCCATGTATGCAACTACACCTCCAAGAGAGAGGTGGGGCGATATCGAGCTTTAGTCCTAGAGTTGCACAGAGATTTGGGCAGGGTCCATCGAGGTGAGCAACGGATGGTGTTTCCTCATGGATCATTACCCTTGCTACAAGGGCCCACAGTGTTCAATACCAAGAGGATCAGTGTCAATTAGTGCAGTCAGTTCCAAAGTGACAGTTGCAAATTAGTTGCAGTCAGATGTTGAGGAGCGTAGAGCAGGAGGCTCGGTGGCAGAATCAAGAGCAGCACAAATTTCCTAGTGGACAGTGCAAAGGCTAGTAGTAGTTAGAGACACAAAAGACAATTGCAGCATAGAGACAGTTGATTCAGTATTTTGGATGCTCCTCAATTGCAGTAGTTGCAATAGCAGTAGCAACAGTGAGAGGGTTGTTAGTTGGGTTGCAATGCAGATGTAAAGTTGGCAGCAGTATTGGTTGTACAGTACAACGTCAGCAGCAGCTCAGATGCAGCATGGTTCAACTACAGTCAATGCAAATGAATCAGAGTTAACGTAGTGGTTGGTGGATAGTAGCAGGTAGCTACAGTTGTTAGACATCAACAATGGGGGAAAATGTTATAGAGACGGAGTTGGAAAACACCTTCCTCACTAAGAGGGAGTGTTAGTTTTTGTAGCATGGGATGGTGTTTTAGTCTCTAAAGTTGGTGAAGAAGGTAAAGCCTACGGTGGTCTTTCAACCGTGCCGGCGAGGTGCGGCACCACTGAACACTTTCTTTTTAACAATACTCAAGAGTCAAAACAAATGCGGATATGCCTCCCACATTATCCCCACTCCCATGTTGCTTCTTCAGGGTTGTAGTGAGTCCATTAGACCTCTACCTGCACTATGACTTTGTTCTTGAGCACAATGACCATCTTGTCTAATATACACGCTTGTTCTACTTGGAAGTCTCCTTTCAATTCCACTTATCAAATCCCAATCAATGACATGGTTAGGATCATGAACATAATTTTTATACAATGACACGTGAAACACATTATGAATTTTTAAGGTAGCAAGGAATGCAAGTATGTATGCAACAATTCCTATCCTAGCCAAGATCTCAAATGGGCCACAATATCTGACTTCCAATTTACTGCATCTCCCCAACTTCAATAACTTTTCTTTGGCTTCACTTTAAAAAACACAAGCTCCCCAACTTTAAATTTCCTTGATATTCTACCTTTATCTGCATAACTCTTTTCTATAAATTCTGCTTGATCTTGCCCATTTGCTCTTCCAATTCTCTGAGAAACTATGATCCAAGAAACGTTGTGTCTACATTTTCTACCAAACAAAGCTTCAAATGGACTCATATTCAATGAAGCTTGATATCCATTGTTGTAGGCAAATTCTACTAAATGCAAGTAATCCACCCACTTGTATGTCTTGTCCAACATATAAATTCTTAACATGTCTTCAATTACTTTGTGCGTGAAAGGCTATATTGAAGTTTTAATTTGTAACAAAACCCATGAATAATCATTTCCAAAAGTTTGAGGTAAACTTTAGATCTATGTCTGAAATAATTGCCTTAGGTATCCTGTGCAACTTGGCAATCTTTTTCAAGTAAATCTCTGCGATATTAGCTATCTTACAAGTCAACTTAATTGGAACAAAGTCAGCACATTTGGTTAATTTGTCCACCACTGCCACTGAATTATGTTGCTTTGTTGTCTTTGGGAACTTAGTGATAAAATCAATAGTTACATCCTGTTTCCACTCTAGAAATGGTCACAATTGTGGAAAAACCTACTGATTGTTTGTGCTTAGTGTTTCCTTTATAATCAGCAAACATCCTACACCCGATGTTTTAAAAGTCAGAACCGAGTCTTGAACCAACCACCTATCTAACCAAAACCAAAACCGGTTAAAATTGGATTCAATGAACTAGATTTGAACAAAAACATAAATTAATTAATTTTTAATGAAAAAATTGTTTTTTATATTTCAAACCATGATCACACATCATTGGAGGCAAAATATGCAAAGTTCGTTCATCTATATACCATGGAAGGGTGAATCAAAATGATACGAAGTGCAATACATATAAATGACAAACTACATAATCGATGAGGCTCTAAATGGCCTTTAGAGTACATAAACCATGCCACAAGCTACTAGGCTATTAGCCTACTACAAACCATTGATCAAACTCATCACCACTACTAGAAATGCAATCATCAACAAAAGCTACATAAACATCATCTGGTCGAAAGTCTTTAGACTCCGCGGATTCCTCAACCTTATAATATGGTAGAAAAAGCTTAACCAATGATTTTGGTTTTAGTGAAGGGTTCATCTCCTCAACCTTCTAATATGGGAGCAAAAAATTTACATGTCTAACCAATTATTTTGGTTCGAGTGAAGGGTACATTTTTGTTAAGGGCATGGCAGACGAGACTAGAGTTCAAAAAGTGCCATCAACATCAAAGGAGTTCAACAATCAATACCACCAACATCGAGGTCATAAAGGGCTTTGTGCTTTTGATTATCTGCCAATCCCAAACCCTCATACATGATATAGTTCAATGAAAATGTTGGATAATCTTGAAAACCCTTGAGTCTGCTAGATTTTGAGTGGGAAATGAAATTCTACTTTCTCCATATGAATTTCAATAAGGTTGAAACCACTCTCAAACATTTTGAAATAAGGTTTGACCGATTCCGAATTAGATTGACTAGTTTTTAAAACACTGCCTCTACCTAACTATATAATTAGCTACATCCTTTTTCATTCTTAGCCCAAAATATTTAACTCCTATTGCTGCACATGTCTTCCAATAACTAAGATATGCGACATATATAACATTATGCATTTCCTTTAATACAAGCTTCTTTAATTCATAAGAATTACGGACATGAACTCTATTCTTATGCATAAAAGTATTTTCTTCCAACTTATAACCCCCATTCTTCTACTATACATTCTATTGTTGTAAGCCTTCATTTATCTATAAATGATGCTCCTCTGAGGTAACAGCCTTGAGAATTTTGTTCCTCAAACCAGATTTGGACATACTAATGGTTGTAATATGCATTGCATGTACTCCTATGCAAAGTGGATCAGCAACCTTTTTCTCCTTCCCTCTTATACATTTAATATCGAAGTCATATTCATTGAGAAGTTGTAGCCATCTTGTTTGCCTAGCATTTCAAGTCTATTGTGGTCTATTCTGATCTCGAACTGTCCTCAACAAGTAATATCTACACATCTTCAATGCATGAGGTATTGCAGAGATTTAATGCTCTTTAATATTTTGGTTTCATAACAATTCACATGCCTATTCTACCTAAGAAATCCACAAGGTCCCTCTTTGAAAACATCTGTACATACCACAAAATATTCTATTGGATCAACAATTTGAAGAATGGGTGATCTATTAAGTGATTTATAACAATTCACATGTCCATTCAAAGAAAATTATTTTTGTTTTGTAAGGATGTAATGGGTTGAGGAGTATTGGTCCTTCTATGAATGTAGTATCCAGCAAGCCCCTTGAATGACCTTACCTCAGCTACATTCTTACGTGTAAAACATCCCCTAATAGCTTCAATCTTCTCCGCGTCTACTACTATCCCTTCCTTAGAGATGATTAGTCCCAATTAATGAATCTGCCTCTAATAAAAAGAACATAACTTAGCATACAACTAGCACCCAAATAGTACTAACCTCAATTGCTCTACATGGTCCTCCTCAACTTTGAATAAATAAGAATGTCATCTAAGAATACAATGACAAATATATCCAAGTAATTTATAAATATTCAATCCAAATGTCACCACTAAAAACTCATAGTGCCAGTACTTGGTTCCGAAAGTTGTTCAATGAATGTCTTCATACTAACCTTAATTGCTCTACATGGTCCTCCTCAACTTTGAATAAATAAGAATGTCATCTAAGAATACAATGACAAATATATCCAAGTAATTTATAAATATTCAATCCAAATGTCACCACTAAAAACTCATAGTGCCAGTACTTGGTTCCGAAAGTTGTCCAATGAATGTCTTCATACTTTATTCTATTTGATGATAGCTTAACCTCAAATCTATTTTCAAAAAGATCTTTTCTCTACTTAGCTAATCAAATTGGTGTTCTATGTTTCAATTGCATGCTAGGCTATTGTAACAAAGAGATTAGTAATCCTATCTAATAATAGCTTGACGTCAACTTTATTTTCATAAAAATCTATGCTCTTCTTAGCTAATCAAATTGGCCATCAATTGTTGGTAGAGAACATTTATTTTTGACAATAACCTTGTTGAGCTGTCTAAAATCAGTGCACAGACACAAAGTCCCATCTTTCTTTTTACAAAGAGTGCTCTGCCTTCTTTAACAATTATTCTTCTTGCTTTTGCAACTCCTCCAATTCAGGTAGGAAACTACTTCAAAACACCCTAGTCCGGTCCACAAAGAATAGCTCACTCAATGATGGTAATGATTATTGTTCTAGTTTTCAATTGAATACTAGGGTATCGTAACAAAGTGTTTAGTTATTGTCTCTCTTCTCTGAGGTGTGCAAACTTCCATACTACAAAGGTGGGATTTTGTAGGGGTACCCATTCTATATGGTGTCTTAGACATTAAAACAACTACAAACATTAAATTAATGAAGAAATTAATCTCTTTTTTGAGGTAAACCTAGTATTTTCCCTAATACACTTGCATACTCAAACTACACTTGAAAATACTCAAGATTTGGGCTTTTGCACTTTCCTGGGCTCTCCCATGTGAGCTGCATACAATTGACACTCTTTCCTGAAGCATCTCTTTAGTCGTAAGGATAAATCACCCTTGTAAAAATAAGATTGGAAATGCTTTTCACTGTCCTATGCTTTCCTACTTCATGAAGACAAGTGAAAGTCTTGGTATGACAATTTACGACAGCATGATGCATATCCAATCAGTGCATTTCAGTAAGTACATCATATGAACCAAGTGGTATCATGTTCATGTTTGCAACATAGCTAGCACCATTCATATCGAATGGGTAGCCCTTGACAATCTTATTAATTTTCCTTTTGATCCCAATGGCCAATTGAACCAACCATGATTTATCATGCTTGCTTCTCACTAAAGGAATCTTACTACCAAACTAGGGGCAATGTAACTATAACTTACTCTTGAATCAATTAAAATTGTAATAGGTGAATTGGTAACCTTACCTTCAACTTTAGTCATATTTGATTGATGATCCACCTATCAATTTCCTAGGGCAGCATATATTCGTGGGATGATTTTATCCACATCTCTGACTACAGTTACCTCCTAGATATGGTGCACATTCCTGAATATTCCTTCCTTTCAAGAGTAATCTCTGTACAAATTGTTTCCTTCACATTCCCAAAATTTCATTGGCTACCTTGCCCTATTCCCCAAGGATTCTATCATCTTAAATCCATTTTGAGCTGTTGGCTTTGTTGATATGTATTAGGATTGTTCTTGAAGAAAGGTAGAAATCTGTGCTTCCTCTTATCTTCCTTGTCTTTTTTCTTATCTCTTCAAAATTTATGAAAATCCACTCTACCTTTGCTCTAATCACACAAATATTTGGCCTTCTCTCTAGTCATACAAGTAATTGTCTCTTCACAAGTCTTAGATTTCATTAAATTGAATTTTAACTTTATCGAATACAAACAACCCACTTAGGAACCTCTATATCTTTGCCTTGTTTGAGCAACCTACTATGACAAGAAGATGCATGAATTCCTTGAACTCGTTGAGAGATATGACTGCGTAACAATATGAAAAGAAGTTTTTGGAGCTTTTGAAGTATGCTAGCTCTATTGATTTGCTCAATTTTCTTTGGCTAGTCCCACCGAATAAAAGCATTTCCTTGTAGGTGGTATATGATTTTCCTATCTTCTCCTTGCAAACAGTTTTGCACATACCTTCTTTGATGTCTAAATGGGGACACTTCTGCACTGCCATCTGATTTTTCAGATGCATATGGCTTCCTTGCTGAATGTGTTGGTGGGCAATTATGCCATTTTGTAAACCTATTTCATGTTGATTCTTTTGTCATGTTGACAATTGGCAGATATCCTATTTTATTCCCTAAATTAATGATCAACTTCCTATAATATGGTTTAAAGATGTGCATTTGTAACTACTAGAGTAATGTTAGAATAATCAACTACAGATGACATTTCTAAATTCACGATAACGTAGTAAGTAGAACTATTATGCATATTTTCTTATTTTCTGCAATTAATTTTGGCATTCTGCATGTTTCTTTATATATAAATGCATTATAATATAAAAATATAATTTATATAAAAAAATTTCAGGAAGCTCCACTCCCGGGAGATTTGGGGAAATGGCACTGCCAGTGCTCCAGCTCCTGCTCCGCTCCACATTCTAGCAACCTTGATAATATCCCTTATGAAGCTAGCCTATGAAAGACCTATTACAGGAAAGAATATTGGCAGCTTCATTCATGGTAGTAAGAATCCTCACAATGCCTTCAGGCAACGAAGTTGGTAAGAAGAATGTACAAAACCCAAACCATGGCACAATTCAGGTTCCGAAGTTTATTCAAATTTGGAAATGACAATTTGCAACTTGTTTATCCAATTATTTGTGGAACCTGCATGGACTGACTGCATGAAGCATCAACCTTATTAGAGTGTCCCTAGGTTCATTATCTGAAGCAGAATGTTTCTGCAATGAAATAATTAGTCTTCTTTATCAGGCCAACCTTAGCTGCTGCTGTATCCTGCAAAAAATCTTTGAGCTAGAAAAATGATGACACGAAGAAGTTTACTGTTGGAAGTATTAAAGTTCTCCGAGTCTCCAGTAAATTTTGCAACACAGAACAATTGAATGCTAGGGCAAGGCTTTATTGCTTGGTGCATCAATATGGGTGCTTAGTATACAAAGCATAAACTATTGAAGGAAGCATTGTAGCAGGCAAAGGGAAAACAGTTTTTGATTAAAAGTCCAGGTGTTACGGACTGGATTTTGCAACAGCTGATTCTGAGCTCAGCATATGTTCCACAAGTCTCATGTATTTTCAATGCAACAGTCTCTGGATCGTGCACCAGCTTATTCTGAGCTCAGCATATGTTCCACAAGTCTCATGTATATTCAATGCAACAGTCTCCAGCAACATTTTGTTTAGATCTCCTTATGATCCATTACAATATGAAAAAGCAATCCAGGTTAGTGAAAAGGAACATCATTTAGTCATTGCCAGGTGGTGATCTGATAGAGATGAGCGAAAGAGTGGGCCAAAGAAAAGACTCAAGAGTATATTGGTAAGGCTTTGAGCTCTAACCCAATGCTTATATAATTGATGATCCTCGAAGTGCACTCGATACCCATGTTAGCCATCATTTATTTAATAAATGCATTAAGAATGAACTCAGGGAAAACACAAGCTTCGATTACCATTCAACTGCATTTTGTTCCACACATGGATAGGCTTATCTTCATCCATAATGGTATGATCACAGAGGAGGGAACATATGAATCACTCATCAGCCATGCAGCATTATTTCATAAACTAGTGGAAAATGTTGGGAAAATAGTAGATGAGACAGAAGAAAGCATTCCTAATGGGGATCATGGATCAAAACTGTCTGTGTTTGATGTTTTATTGGTAAGAAAATAAAGAGTGATCAAAATCCACCATCCAAGAAAAAATCAGTGTTTGTAAAGCAGAAAGAGCAATTCAACAAGGCAGCAGTAGTATTGTACATCAGAGTATGTATTATTCCCAGCCTAGATGAATTGTCATTATCATACTCGGCAGTGAAGAAATTGAACACCCAGTTTGTGTTAGATGAGCTTCGTATAAATTAAACATGACTTAGCCTTTGAATAAGGGTAGCTTTGTTAGAATGAATTGCCCCCTAACTGGGGCCACCTACCACAACTGCCACTTAGTGGCAAATATTTTATATATTTTTGTGGATAGGCTTTGTTGATCAAGACTCCAAGAACAAGATTATGGGCCCCTAGTTTAGACTCTAGAGCTGACAATGGATCTCGTATTAATATTTAAGAGAGATGTATCCATTTGCCTATTTATTGACGTGTGCAATGAGAATGAGAGTAAGATAAATTTCAGTCTTGCAGGTATTTCTTAGGAGGGTTAGATGGACACAGAACAGCATCCATACTGCCTTAGATAATTCTGGGCATGAGTTAGCATTTATACCTTAACAAGAGTATATTGTGTGTTTGAGGAATCATTGCATGTTGCATTCCATCTCAGATTTATATTTTATGTTTGGACAGTTGTTCCGAGGTTCATTGTGCAGTATTTTCAGAATATTTAATGGATGTCATCACTTCTCCTGTTGCTGCATTTACTCCTGTTATCATCTAGAATCTAATGTCCTATTATTCACTGAATCTATTATTGTTGCAATAAGTGGAATTGGTTGTATTTGATCTGTAATTTCAATCAATAGCAATAATAATAATAATCTAATTTCAAGGTCATGACCTAGCCAGACACCAAATTAACATATGAGATCTCCTTGTTTATGGGACTAGGGACCCCTTCAAATTCTTAACAAGGTACAAATTTCAGAACGGATGACATGCTTCTCATGGATGGGAGATAAATCATTTTAAAAAAGATGTCACCTTGCTTCTTAAGAATAATATAGCAATGTTCTAATTATATTTTTGCAATGATCAAATATTGGATATTTGGAGTTTCAAGGATGATAAAAAGATAATTTGCAATAGTGTAGAATTTTCTTCGAAGAGAATGAATAGTTTAATTTGCTACCACTTTCATTTTAGACTAACGTGAATTTTATTGATGTTCAACGAACCATACCTGATGTTGAAGATATACCCCTACGTCTCCAAGTACAACATTTCCAGATGCATCAGTTGCGTTGATTTTTTCAAGCAAGTCCTGAAAAACTCCAAGTAAAGATAATAAGATGAAAACAAAATGACACCAAGACATTTCAAAGATGAAAAGGAACATTTTAGGTGCACTCTTAATATGTATGAACTTGAAGTAGTTGTCAACTGGGTTTATCTCTGTCTGTTAGGAGGAATGATTATTATGCTGTCCACCCAGGATCTATTCTCACAGATGACATGTTGAGCTCATATCAAGTATATTGTTGTAATGGCTTCAAGCCTTGTTGTTGAACAGCCTTGAGCCCTGAATAATATCTTACCCTTGCCTATGGGCTGGAGGGTAGGGTGCTTGGTTACATGGGGGAAAATCAACATAGTAGCTAATTCTTTATTATTACTCTCAACTTGTCTTATGTTCTACTGAGATCTCCCAGTTCTTAGCAAGCCATGTCTATAATCAGTAACTGCAATTCAACTTCGATGCCATCCAAACACAAAATACCACTCACCTGTCCAGCACCTTCGGCTACACATACAACAGCTGATGCCTTTGATTCCAGCAGATTTCGAAGATGCCGCAAAACACCATCTGGTCCTTCTAAAGTAAAAGGAATCTGCATATAAAGAAGGACAAAGAAGCTTAGAATATACTCCTCGGATCATATTACATTTTAAAGGACACAGGACCACAGTGTACAGCATACCTCAGGAATTAGGCAGACATCAATTTGTCCACTTGCAAGTGATGCATGCATGGCAATAAAACCACTATGTCTTCCCATTAATTTAACTATCCCAATACCGTTATATGCACTGTGTGCCTGTATTGCATAATCAAACCAAGTCAACCGATACAACAAAATGTTAAAAGTTCACCTCACAGTCTTTAGTTGTGAAGTAAATGTTATGCTGCAAAACAACCAAGTGTCATTTTGAGAAAAAAAATTGGAGAAAAACAGCTCATAGAACAACTTGAAGTCTTGAACTATGAAAATTTCCCTATTGTTTTGTAATCATACATTTCAAGAGTGGTGAAAACTAGTCATGATCTGAAGAGAGGATAACCTGTCTAGACACATGGATTTCAAAGAATTACAAATACCTCAATATATGCAGCATTGATAGCTCGCTGGGCTTCTTCAACCGCGGTATCAAAGCCAAAAGTTTTATCCATCAGTAAAATGTCATTGTCAATTGTTTTCGGAACTCCTACCACAACTACTTTCATCTTCCTCTTGCGACACTGCAGGGAACAAAGAAGTCTTAGATTCCACATAGCTGAACTCAAAAAAATCTTTCAAATCAAGCTCTCTCAAACACATCAGGAATCAGCACAATAAACTTAAGTTCACATGGACTATGTATGCATATGTTCCATATTGTGGCTTCTTCATGTGGCATATGATGAGGATTATCAGATACAAATATTCGAAGGGGATGGTTAGACATAATACAATGAGATTCTTGCTTAAATATACAATAGTGAGAATAAATAAAAACTGTTCTTAGTTCTTTCGATAATAAGGTGTCTGGGGCACATTACCCTTTGCATCAGTTTTAGTTCTCTGTGCGGATGTGAAATAACTAAATAGGACTTGAAACAGTGATTGATGAATGCTGATTACTAGATCAAACCAGGATCTTCAAGCCTCTAAAGGCATGTAACCAAATATATTATTTACATATTGAAGTTGTCATGGAAGAGCTATCATAGTCAAGCGATGCTGAAGGGTTCTCTGACAACAAGAACATGGGATCCATGATATAGACACACATAAGATCCACGTATTTACTATAGAGAACACAAAATTGGGATGTCAGTGCTGAAGGATTCTCTGACAACAAGTATATGGGATGCGTGATACAGGCACATAGTTACTATAGAGAACACAAAAATGGGATGTTTTCAGTAGGGGACTATAGAAATACATGCTAAGCTTATCCATACTATTTTAAATGAGACATATGAAGCGTTATTACACTTATCTGTTCTGTATTTGGAAATTATTCTACTTACTTCTGCCAGGCTATCTGCAAGAAATCACATCAATTATTTGATTGAAGTTTACTATTTTATATCAGGTTTAAAAATATATTGCAACAAACCCTCTTTTGTCATCTTTTCTAATTTAACACTATTAACTGTTGGTGTCTCACCAAATAATTACATGGTAGAGTCCATACAATTTTATATAGAAGACTTAGCATCTTGCAATATCTTACAACAGTTAATCCCAGTTTTGACAGTTAGTTTTTTGTGTTTTCTGAGTGAAAAATTATAACAACCGGAATATTTTACTTCATTTGCATAGATGATATCAAAATTTCAATTTATTGTGGGCCTGTCTTAGTAAGGACCATGTGCGTTGAATCCTAGCAGGTCCTCTTTATTTTTCCCCTTGGACCATTCCTGAGGCAATGATATCTGGCTAAAGAGGGGCAGTGAATTTCAGATCTATAAAAGTAGTTCCAGGGCATAACACCAATTTTGTCATTGTTGCATTAGGCATTTTATAGTTCATAACATAGTTGCGGGGGAGCGCCCCCCCCCCCCCCC
>APFE031615012.1:302785-323412 GCA_000404065.3 Pinus taeda | reverse complement strand
GTGCACAACTATAGTCACAACTGATAGCAATCTGATTCTCTAACACTTGTCCCTGCTGAACTGAACATGCACTGACATGCAACTGAGGTAACTGATGTATTCATTAGTTGTATTATGAGTTAATAACTTGTGAATTAATTAATAACTAATTCACCCAACTCATCTCTAGTCTATTTCAGTTAGACTAAATACAACCAGTTTAACAAAGCTAAACTGAACACAACTCCATCAACTCCACAATCAACTCCACCAAACTCAACTGATTGAGTTCTAACTGAAGTCATGCATGCAACAACTCAACTGACTCATAAGAAAAGCGTATTTCCTTCTGACAGCTGCATGTGCCACCTCTGTAGCTCAAACTGAAGTGCTCCAAGAGAATAAGATTAAGTTTATAGTCCAAATATTATTGTGAGATAATAATATTTGACTTTTCTATTTTTGACAGCCAGTCTAAAAATAGACTTGATCACTCACACTGTGATCACTCACACTTTCATCAAAAATAGAAGTCCATCTATTTTTCCCAACTTGATCAATCATCCATAAACAGCAACCTGCAATCCATAGACATGATCCATATGTCTAAAAATAGACATAGTCTATAAATAGACTTGCGCCAAAAATAGCCTGCGGGCCCACTTAGTGAAGGCGACTCTTTTCACTAAGCTCCATCATCTTGTTGCAATCTCAACACCTAGAGAAGAAATATGCACACCGTAAACTAAACTCTTCATTTTGGCAAATAAAGTCCCTCAATTTGTTAAATTAGCATTATAAGTGCATGCATAATTTCAATTTACCTTAGCTCCTGCTAAAATCCATCCCAATTTTCTCAAGAAACCACAAATTTGACCTTTTTGTGCATGTGAGTAAGCTTCACAATTTAAAGTTCAAAAGGTTCCCCCCCCCAACTCTACTGGCCAATCCCCTTTTGACACATATCACATCCTCATTTGCTAGATTAATCTCGTGAGAATTTTCATTTTGTTTTTTCCTCCTCCTCATTCAGTTAGTCATTCTCAACATGTTTCTCTGTCCCAATGGCCTCCTTATTTTCCAACAGTTGTACTCATATCTAGATGAAAGGAAAGACCAAAAAAACCATATTTTTATGATGGACATGCAGATATTCGAGACTCAATAATAACTACTTATAATATGAATATATCTATTCAAAAAGTACATATCACCAGTGATGTAATAGGAGACCATAATAATCTCTATATGTTGGTAAAATTATATGTATTCTAATTCCACCATTTAGTTATCGAATATGGGATCATAAGACTTAGAGGTGAAAGAACAGGAAATGTAGGATTAGAGCCTATTCTAACCTATGCTAACAACTAATTTTAGTGAAGCATATTTTGGGATAAATTAAATCAAATGGAAAATCACCACATGGCCTATCACTGGGAGATAAAAACACCTTAGTGCTATAAGGGTTCTGGATCACAATATCTCATACTTGGATGTCCATGTGATCTATCATGACGAGCTTGTTAAGGTTTCAACATCCTTCAATTTTAACACTGAGGGAATCAACACTAGAACAACTAACACTATAAAAGCTCTAAGTTTGAATCTTTTACGCATGAAGGTGTTCATACAACTTTATGAGGGTAGGTCATTAGTGTATTTAACCTTCAATGACCCTTTCCTGTAGTGGATCCACTCATATGATGCAAGAAAACAAATGAAAATAATGAAAAACAATTACATCCAAACTCGAATAGATTTATATAATAAAGAAACAAAGAGTAATAGAAATAAAGAAATAAAACATTTCAAAGGAGCTTAAAAGCTATAACTAAATATGGAAATAGAATATTGATCTTAGTAAAATAATACATCTATAATTTTAAAAAGCCTAAAATGTCAAAATAATAACAAGTGGCATGAGAGTTAGAGAATTAGCAACATTTTATTAAGGAAAAATTAACATTGTTACATAGAGACAACACTCAAGTCTGCTACCATGATGAAGCTCTTAACCAACTATCTATGCCATGACCTTTTACAAGAACAAATGTCCAACCTCCTAGCTCTGTTTTGAGCTTGAATATTTATACAAGAAGAGGTTTGGGTGGATCAAAAACAATTCCTCAATCTCTGATTTACTTGACTAGAAGTTACATTTAAATGAAGATTTTACAACACAAGATTGGATGATTTTGATCCCTAAAATACATATGAGATATTACATGATAATTTTTAGACTTTTAAAATAAGTGATATTCATTCTCTATAAACTAAGATGCTTGATTTTACATTTTCCTCAAATCTGGGCATGATTTGGAAATCTCGGAAAACTACACATTTTCTACAAGTGGGGCTCAAATATCCTCATGTATCTTCCAAACCATCATGTATTTTAAATATATGTTTCTATGGAGCCTAATTTTCCATATTATCAACAAAAATTTCTCTTGGAATTTTTTGATTCAATTACATGGCCTCGGAAATCGTGCATAAACTTGACTATTTAGATACTTTTGCCAATTTGGGTTTTGCAAAATTTTTGTACAAATCTACTTTGAAGAACAAGATGTAACTTTTAAACCATATGTAGTTTTTGATAATGATTTGTGATATATTTAAATTTCTATGTTTTTAAAAAAACTCATTTTCCATATTCTTGACATTCACCACCATATGCATGGAAATCGATGCAGAACATGGTAATTTTGAAATTGTTACATATTTTTGGTTGTAGCTTAAATCATTTGCTAGGATACCATATGTGTGATATGCTTATATTCTGAGGATTTTACCAGCTTATTACACCCATGTGGCACCTAATTTACCATGCTAGGGAAAATGTTGGCTTATTGGGGCCTGACTTAGGTTCAGAAATGTTTAACCAAACAAATCCCGAAACTACTGGCCCTTTTGGCAATAGTTTGTGGAGCACGGACTGAGGCCTCACTAGAGGTAGTATGGGAGGGTGCTGGAACTAGGCTTCCACACCCTAGGGATGTCTTGATGAGTTCTAGAAGTTTGTGAACCAATCCTACTTATTGCACTACTCCTGCGCAAACATTAGTTCCAAGTATCTACCTTCATAGGGTGTGGAAGACGAGTGTGAGTACAATTTACCTTATCTAGGCTTAATATTACTATAGATCTTAAATTACTTAAGCCATCACTATGCTTTCAGTTATCATTTAACATAACAGACATACGCACAATCATAAACTGCAAATAGATGCATAAACCAGAATATAGAACAGATACACAATATTCCAAAATCAACATATCTTTATTAATGCCTTTTTCCAATTAAAATCCACTTCCCACCTTGTGCACACAGTTGTAGGGGTCTGCGCATAGAGTTGTGGTCTCTACCAGGTCTCTGCGCAGATAGCTGCAGAGCCTCCATCTCCTATTACAAAACAAAACTCGGACTTACAAACTCAGATCTAATATCGCCTTCCGACACCCATATCACTTATTACATTACCAAAAACTGCCTTTTACATTTAGAACCTTGCTCTTATTTATACATTCCCATGGTATGTTGACCATGGATAGGCCGATACATTCTAGATTAATTTACAATATTTTAGGGTGGACTACCCTTAGACTTGACCCATTACAATTCGTGTTTTGCACACTTTGTAGAGCTTATACAATACCAATACCCAAAAATGTGGGCCTTAAGCCCCAAAACTATTACATAGGGGGTCCACTACACAATAGAAAATGAAAACATATTTTATAATTTTGACTTTTTTTCTCCATTTGTGCACATGCAGAATTAAGTACCGAACTAAGTACCAAACTATTACAAAGATGGAAATTTTCGTAGTTGAACATTCTCCTTGGCCACATAACCACATTAGTAACCCATCATTAATAAAACCATATTAAATACATGTTTAATGATTAAAAATATAAGAAAACCATCATAATTAACTATAGGGTAGAATAGGTTCATTTAGCAAAAGTTGATGGTATAATAGCTACGACAAGTATCATAAATGTGGGAATATGTCTCAAGAATAGGGAATTTATATATTGAATGAAATGACATATTCAAAGCACAACAATATGCATCAAATATGGTCTTCATCATTTTCCCGCAAGTGTTCTGCTTTCCGAAGATGGTAACTTGGTGTGTAAGCAAGTACTTGCCCGACAAAAGCATAATTTTATCATCCTAGGAAGGAAAGGAAATAATCAAAACCATCCCATACACTATTATAGACATGCTTCATTTCCTAACAAGGAAGAATTTCAAAAGCTAAATGAGGAAACAATTGAAGAATTATGAGAAGTCTTGCAGTAGAGGTACAATAAAAAATGGTTACCAACTTTGTGAAATAAGAAGTGGTTCCCCCCTCTGTTCATCCTTGATATCACATTACCTCTTTTGAGTCGATGCCAAATCTATACTTTTCATGGTTTCTCAAGTGCTTAGCCTTGAAATTGGCATTTATATAACCAAGACAATTCTAGATATCTTAGCCTGCTTATGTCACCCAACCACGAAGGCTTGTACTAAGTTTCATTTCCCACAATTTCTGTCAGATGAAATCCATTCTCAAATGATAGAGTTTGGAGAAGGAAAATCCTCCACTACCAAGCTTATCTAGTCCATCTACTTCTCCATCAACAATATTCTTACCTAGAGAATCTAAAGCCCAAAATGGCAGATGAACACAACGCTTTGTTGTTGGTTTACGAGTGATACCAATGGTAAAATAACCTAAACACAACCAAGTTTATTTAATTATATTTCCTCTTTTATGTTAGTTGTGTACACTCTTATACATGATCAGTCATTGTTTAGAGTCCCTCCTTTCCTCTTGGATGTTGAAAATGCAACAAGATGATGGAGCTTAGTGAAAAGAAGTCACCTTCACTAAGTGGGCCCGCAGGCTATTTTTGGCGCAAAGTCTATTTTTAGACTATGTCTATTTTTAGACATATGGATCATTGTCTATGAGTTGTAGGATGCTATTTGTGGATGATTGGTCAAGTTGGTAAAAATAGATGGACCTCTATTTTTAGACATATGGGCAGAGTCTATTTTTAGACTTCCAGGCTAAAAATAGAACAGTCGAATATTATTAGCTCTTAATAATATTTGGACTATAAACATTATCTTATCCTCTTGCAGCACTTCAGTTCGAGCTACGGATGTGACACATGCAACTACTAGAAGGAAATACGCTTTTCATATGGGTTAAGTTGAGCCATTGCATGAAGGACTTCAGTTAGAACTCAAGTGATTGAGTTTGGTGGAGTTGAATGAGGAGTTGATGGAGTTGTGTTCAATTTGACTTAGTCAAACTAGTTGTAGTTAGTCTAACTGACAAATAGACTAATGATGAGTGGTGTGAATTAATTATTAATTAATTCACTAATTATTAACTCATGAATCAACTGAGGAATACATTATTTAACTCAGTGCATGGACAGTTCAGTGGAGACAAGTGTTAAAGGTGAGTGAAAGGGCAAGACAACTGTCAGTTGTGACTATAGTTGTGCATGTGATTTGCACAATCAGTGGATTGAGATTGCCAATAAGGATTACGTAGTGTTACACAAGGGAAATACGATTTTGGATCAGCCATTCTCATCTATTCTCATGTAGTATTGCGCAGTGGAGGCAGGCAAGCAACGAAGGAGATTTGAGCCAATGATTGATTCATATCTGAGCTAGTTTGTGTGTAACAGGTGGAGATAGTATTGAGTACTTGCGAGGACTATTGTAATATGTATTGTTATATGTTCTCAATCAATATAATATACAGATAGTTGGGGGTTTTCAGCTGTATTCTTTCCCCGTGATATACTATGTTGATATGTGTGATTGATGCTTCAATGCGCGAATGCGATTGTTTCTTTAATACTGCAAATTGATGATCAATGTAGAGGAGGTTATGTATTATTCATGATTCCACAAATAGCATATAATTAGGATAATCTATGTGAATAAGTGTCATATTATTCAAAATTTCTACATTGGAGAAGTTGCAGTTTACCCCAGGCACTAGAGTTGATGACTAGTAACTCTTGAAGGAGTACACATTTATCAAAATATATGGGTGTGATGACCAACCATACTAGCTATCAACATGTTTTAATCCTCACCTTTTTGCATTGGAGTACATCAAATAGAGATTTAGCAGTGATAATTTACATTTCACTCCTAAGAAAGTGGCAGTTACTTTTAACCTTCCTCATGATATGGGACCATTTTTTGTTAATTAAAGAAGTGCTATAGAACTTGTAGAGAACATATTGGAAGTTTTTGATTCCCACCAAGATGGAGCTTGGAAATATGACCCTCATAATATCATCTATGAAATGAGGAAAGATAATGATAAAAAAGATTACAAGAACGATTTGAATCCCATAGTAGAAGATTGCACTAACAAGTATGCTTGGGAAGAAGTCAAGGAAATTTTTCATCCAACTAAGTCAAACTTTTCTCACCTCTTTGGAACGAAAAAAGGCATTTCATAACCTATGGAGGTTGATGAGGGAGAGGATCCTAGCTCCAAGAAAGCCAAGATAGGTAAAGTAGTAAAAGATAATGATGAGGATGAGGATGACGATGATGAAACACAATCACAAGCATTAGTTATTTAAAATAGTCAACTAGTAACTTTGTAAAACCAATATTTCCCATGCAGACCCTACCCTTTGTGATGTCATGATATGAAGCAATGGATTCAAGTAAGGTGTCTAAGCCTGGACACATATAGTAGTAGAGGTGTTCTAGGAAATAATTAAACAAGTTTCTAAGGAGTGGAGAAGAGACATCAAAATAGTGGAGAATTAACCACTTCCCCCTGTGCAACTTATTAAAGAGTGCATTGGATTATGAAAAGAGAATTTTTAAGCTACTCGTGTTATAGTCCATGGCGTAGATAGCTAGATCTATGTTTGACTATCAAGTGTACCAAATGTCCTTCCTTGCAGATCATATTCCATATACTGATATCATTCCTTTGAGCATGCAAGTGACCCACATTATGCATAGACAAATGCACCAAAGAAATGTTATGGCCGAGAAGCTAAAAGACCTATATACCAAGGTAAGTAATCAATTAAAATATGAGAGGATTGTCTACAGGACCAAGAGGATGAAGATTGAAACCCTAGAGGATACAATCACACACCTGACTAAATTATCTAAGGATTTTAAGAAAAACAAAGTTGTATTAGAGGAAAAATACAAGGAGATAGCCTCAATGAAAACAAAACTCAATATTTCAGATGCACATCATGTGCAAACAATCGAGTTGGAAGTATTAAAAACGAAAGCAAAGATCTAAAGACTAAAATGCATGCGATACTCACAAATAATAAATAATACAAGGACCAATTTGTGCTACTGGAAGCACAAGTCAAAGGAATGAAGGACAAGCCAGATAAGGCTCTTCAGTATCAACAGACCCTAGATGTTCTGATCGAGCAAGTTGAATCCTTGACAATGTTAAAAGGTGAAGAGAAGTTGCAAGCTTTACTCTTGATCTGAGAGTGACAAATGAAAGCAAAGGAAGAAGAGCTTGAGGGAACCAATATGGAATATACCAAGCATAAGAATATTGTGAGAAAATTGATGTTGAGTTAGAATTCTTGAGGAGGAAACATCTGAGAAAATCCAGTTTCAAGGATGCTAACAGAATCATCTGGTATAAGATCATGAAGGTGGTATACACACATTGCGGTCACCTCGAATTGATCTAGGAAAAGATAGAAACCATTAGGAGGGCCTACATGGAAATGATTTCCATAAAGAATTATTACTGGTGACTCTGCTACTAAATATAGATTAGCCATTGATTTCCTAAATCATATGTTGAAAATGTAGTAAGAAATTCCTAATTTAATTTTTCCTTAATTAAATTAGGACAAATTCAAATTATAATTTTAGTAAAATAATTGGAGGAATTTCAGTTAAATTAGTTAATTCGAGTCGGATACACTTGTTTTATGTTTGGTCATGACTTATTTTTATGTACTAGCAATCTGTTTTAGTTAATTTGAGTTATTGTGAGTTTAACTAGTTCTAATTGATTAAGAACTAGTGGAAGATCTCATAGTGGGTTTTCTCACTTGTGATCTACCAGTCCACTCATCAATTAGCCCAAAATAATTGATGCATGGAGATAACTCGAGTTACCCAGTTCATATTGGAGTTCAAGGGCAATGTACTATCATTTGTAGCATATTCCAATGTGTATAGGTGGTGCATACAGTTAGAGAAGGGCCTACATGGATTGTGCAGTTCTGGATGGGGATTTCTTGAATTAATAGGTTGTTAATTCCTTTAGAAACAATGCAAGGAAATAGGGACTTGGGTAGACTTGAAATTGGTTAAGTATTGACCATAGCTAGTCTATGAAGTAGTGAGATAGATTATACTAGTGTAGAGGTTGCTAGGGCTTGACAAATCATTGTATTTATTCTCTCTTTTCTACCTAATGCAATATAAATAGGAATGGTTTTTGAGACATTTCTTTCCCCTTAGATAAATCTCCGAGCATATGTGATTGAATCTTGTCTTATGTTGTGATTTATCGATCGTTTAATTGTTTCTGTTGTTGAGTAGAGTAGATTCAAGTACTTTTTTATAGCAAATTACATATGAAGTTTGAATCTGCAAGGAATTTCTACATGGTATGAGAGCAGGCATCACAATAGAAGAGAAGAATTTGAGTTTGTCTTTGCAGGTGAATCAAATTTGCAGTATCATTCATTAGAGCTAGTAGGATCTCATTTTATGGATTGAGAAGTAAGTATGCCATTGAGGGTAGCTCAAATTATATTGCTTGGAAGGATAGGACGGAGGCAATGTTGGAAGATAATGTGATGAAGGAATTCATAGACAATGATATTCCTAAGCCTCTAAAAATTGATGCTCAAGATGCAGAAGAGTGGAAGAAGTGTGTGGCAAAGGCAAGGAGGATATTAATACTGGAGCGAGTTTGAGATAATATTCTCTCGAATCTCCATGGGAAGGATACTCCATATGCAATGTGGCAAGCCTTGATAGAATGTTTTTAGAACAATAGTGACCAAAGGAAGCTAGCACTAAAGGGAAAGCTTCGGAACATCATGATGGAAAATGGCGACACAAGACCACAGTACCTGAGCAAGTTCACCTAAGGTTAGAATGAACTTGGGAGTGTTGGCATTATGGTTGTTGAGGATGATATGGTAATCCTAACACTTATAGGCCTTCTCAAGAGCTAACACAACTACCAGGATTCAGTAAATGGGAGGGAGAGTCTACCAAATTGGGAGCTATTGTGGTCCAACTTGGTGCAAGAAGAGATAAGGCAAAACATCATAGATGGAACCTCATCTAAGTGTGATGATGAGGGGAACTATGCTTTGGATGGAAAGGTAATGAAAGGGAAAGGGAATAAATCCCAATCCAAAGTAGAATTTGGTCAGGTGAGCAAGAAGAAATACTTGTCGAAAATCAAGTTCTTTCACTGTCCTGAGATGGGACACTATGCCACAAAGTGTCCACAAAAGAAGGCAGGTAAGAATCCCTTAGGAGGAGTGATAGGTGAAGCTCTTGCTTCACAATTCAAACTTGATTTCAATCTCATCGCTTGTATTGTGAGCATGGTGATGGGTAGTGTGTGGTATTTGCATAGTGGAGACTCATTCCATATGACGAGTAACTAAGAATGGTTAAGTGACTTATAGGAGAAGTACCTCCATATTCACATTGAAATGGGAGATGATGGAAGGTATAGTGTGA
This sequence comes from Pinus taeda, assembly GCA_000404065.3. Classification (NCBI taxonomy): domain Eukaryota; kingdom Viridiplantae; phylum Streptophyta; class Pinopsida; order Pinales; family Pinaceae; genus Pinus; species Pinus taeda. Next base: position 313,673 of record APFE031615012.1, on the reverse strand, counting down.
CTAGTATTGGTACAATTACATTTTAGAGGGAGTCTAGCTCCCCTCTCAAATTAAAAGATGTCACGTATGTTCCGTGTCTGAAGAAGAATCTCATTCCAATTTCCATGTTGGAAGACTGTGGCTATGATGTGATATTTAGAAAAGGAAATGATTTCCTTAGACACATTTCCACAGGACAAGTGAAGCAGATAAGGTTTCGACTGAAGAACCTCTACAAATTGGATGTATAAGAGTTTGTAGCATTGAGCACAAAATCATAGAAGGTATGGAACCAAGGCATTGTTGAATTATGGCATAGAATCTTGGGTCATTCTCACCATGGCGCTTTGAAGATCATGCAACATATTTCTACAGGCCTTCCTGAAGGTGCACTAGAGTAGAAAGATACATGCAAATGGTGTACATTAGGGAAGTACACAAAAACTACCTTCAATGAGTGGGATAGTAAAGCTCAGGCAGTCCTTGAAAGGATTCACTCAGATGTGTGTGGACCTTTGTCTACATCCTCCATGGACAAGCACAGGTATTATGTGATATTTGTAGATGATTTCTCACAAAAGTGATGGATTTTTATCAAGCAAAAGAAAGACTAGACATTATCCAAATTTGTTTAATTTAAAGAACTTGTTGATAAAGAGAGTGGCAGGAAAGTGAAGGCTCTCAGTAGTGATAACAATGAAGAATATGTGTTGAATGAGTTCAAGAATTTTTTTGTAAAAGAATGAAATCGACAGGAGTTGACAACACCTCATAACCCACAACATAATGGCTTGGCTGAGAGGAAGAACACAAGTACTGTGGGAGCTGGATGAGCCATGTTGCATGACCAAAGCCTATTGTTGTACTTGTGGTCTTAAGAATGCAACACAACTGATTATTTTCAAAACAGGAGTCCTCATAGGATTCTTGGCATGAGTACACCAGAGGAAGCTTTTTTAGGGAAGAAACTAGATGTGTCACACTTCAAGATCTTTGGATCATCATTTTATTGTCATGTTTCCAAGGATGTACAAAAACGATAGAGCCTACAACTGATTTTTTAATATTTTTGGGGAACATTGATACACCTCACAACTATCATGTGTACTTTCCATCTCTCAGTATGATAGTTGTTGGAAGAGATGTGAAGTTTGATGAGAAGGAAATGAGGTGCTTTCTTGAGAGGGAGCTTCAATTTCTTTCAAATCAAGAGCTTTTTTCTCCCAAGGAAGAACCTCAGGAAGTTGAGGAGAAGCCACAAGCAAATGAGTAGAGAGTGGAGGTGCCCACTCAATCAGAGACATCCAGAGATGGAAGGAAGCACACTATAGAAGATGAAAGATTATTTCATGATGTTAGAGAGAATTTGGGAGAATCCACATCAAAATGCATGTAGAGGAGGTCACCAGATCGGTACACTAGCTACATGGTTTTGATGACTAAGATTGTAGAGTCTGAGCCATCCTGATTTGAGGAAGCAATGCAACAACTAGTATGGGTGGATTCCATGGTAGAGGAATATTATTCAGTTATCAGAAAAATAGTTTGGGATGTGGTCCTAAGACCATAGGATAAGTCAGTGGTAGGTTCTAGGTGGATCTACAAGGTGAGGAAAGCAACAAATGGAAGCATTGATAAAAAAAAGGAAACATTTTTCGCTAACAGGTTCTCTTAGGTGGAGGGGATTGACTATGATGAGACCCTTTCTCTAGTAGCAAGGTAGTCTTCAATCAGGCAAATTCTAGAACTTGTAGCGTAGATGGGATGGAAGATCCATTAGATGGATGTGAATACAACATTCCTCAATGAAGTGATTGAGGGGGAGGTGTAAATTGAGCACCTGGAAGGATTTGAGACCTTCAATAGAGAGCAACATGTGCGTAGACTCAAGTGAGCATTGTATGGATTGAAACACACACCCCATGCTTGGTACACCAAGATCGACAACTATATCACCAGGTTGGGCTTCACCAAATGTGAAGTAGATGAAAAATTTTACCATATTTTTGTTGAAGGTAAATTATTTATTATAGTATTATATGTCGATGATTTAATTTTAATTGGTGATGAGAAGTTGATCAAGTCTTGCAAGATTATTTTGCAAGATAACTCGAGATGAGGGACTTACAGTTCATGCATTATTTCCTCGGTATGGTAGTATTGAAAAGAGTTGAGGAATTTTTTGTTTTTCAAGGCAAGTATGCTAATGAGATAATGAAGAAGTTCCACATGGAGAACAGTAAACCCATGGAGACTCCTCTAGCAGCGAATTGGAGGAAGGAAGATGCTACTTCAGGTGAAATAGTAGAGGCTACTATTTATAAGCAACTTATGGGTTCACTTATGTATTTGGTGAAAACACGACCAAACATGTGTTATGTAGCTATCTAGCTTAATCAAGTAATGGTTAAGTCAACCAAATTGTATTTGAAGGAAGAAAATGATGTGTTGAGGTACCTCAGAGGCAGCATTCAGTTTTGTCTTTGGTATAGGTGGGAAGAGTGAGTGAAGTTGCGAGGCTTAACAAATGTATATTGGGTGGGTAGTCAATCAAACAGGAAGAGCAAGTTAGGAGGAATTTCCAGTGTTAGGTTAACAATGATTTCTTGGTACAACAAGAAGCAAATATATGTTCTACTCAACTCAACAGAAGGAGAGTACATGGCTACTAGCAAAGCAACATGTGAGACTATCTGGATGAGAAAGATCCTTGTTGAGTTACTTAGTCATATGATGGATCCTACTATGATTTATTGTGACAATCAAAATTGTATCAAACTCTTTTGAGAATACAATATTTCATGATTGGTTGAAGCATATCAAAATTTGGTATCACCATCTACGAGATTGTGTGTAGACGAGAATCATGTTGTTGCACTACATTCCTATAGAGGAACATGATACATATATTTTGACAAAGGAATTTTCAATATGAAAATTCAAGTTCCATAGAGGTACGATTGGGGTAGCATATAAGTCATTTCTTATTGAGAACGGGTGTTGAAAACTTAATAAGGAATTCCTAATTTAATTTCACCTTAATTAAATTAGGAGAAATTCGAATTCTAATTTATGTAAAATACTTGAAGGAATTTAAATGAAGTGATATGACACTTATTATTCAGTTAAATCATTTAATTTGAGTTGAAGAAACTTTATTTATGTTTAATTATGATTGATTGCTAGGTACTAGAAATATCTTTCAGTTAATTTGAGTTATTGTGAGTTTAACTAGTTCTAACTGATTAAGAACTAGTGGAAGATCTCGTAGTGGGGTGTGTTCACTTGTGATCAACTAGTTAAATCATCAATCAGCCCGAAATAATTAATGCATGGAGATAAATCGAGTTACCCAGTTGATATTAGAGTTCAAGGGATGTGTACTAATAGATGTAGCATATTCCAATGTGTACAAGTGGTACTTGTAGTCAGAGAAGGACTAATAGGTATTGCACAATTATGGATGGAGATTTCCCTAATTAATAGGGGGCTAATTCCTTTAGAAAAAATACATGGAAATAGGGGCTTGGGAAGGCTTGAAATTGGGGAAGTATTTACCATAGCTAGTCTGTGAAGTAGTGAGATAGATTATACTAGTGCAGAGGTTTCTCAAGCTTGAGAAAGCATTATATTTCTTCTTTATTTTATGAGTAATGAAATATATATAGGAAGTGGTTTTGAGCAATTTATTTCCCCTTAGATAAATCTCTGAGCATATATGATTGAATCTTGTCGCATGTTTATGTTGTGATTTCTCGATCATTTAATTGTTTCCACTGATGAGTAGAGTAGATTCAAGTAATTTGTTTGATCAAATTACATAAGAAATTTGAATCTACATGGAATTTCTACATCATATTCCCAAGGATGAGGTTTTCAAGGCCAAGATTGATAAATCCAAGTGGGTATCAAAGGTAAACCAAGTGAAAAGAAAACAAAATTTGGTGACATTGGTGGAAAAGAAGGTAGAGTCATTGACGAAGGAAGTGCGGGGTTTTAAATATCAATGTGAAAAGTTATCCAAGAGGAAATTCCCATTGTTCTTTGATGGGAATGGAGATATATATTCTAAATAATTACTCATGAAGATCCTAAATGATATTAAATAGGATCAAAAAGGTTTTAAAGAGAGGAAGACTGCCCACGACATGGGAAAGATATTATAAATTTATATGAGGATTATTTTGAAATTTTGTTCACGTTAAAGAACATCCTAAAAAATATAGGTAAAGTGGAATATGAAATGATCACAACCATGGAAGGTACAATTTTTTATGCACAAGAGTGTCACATCCCATTGGGATAGGACTGGAGAGGTATGTTGGACCTATATATTGACAATTCAAAGCAAAACGATACCAATTCTACAGGTATCTCTAGTAGAGGGAGGCACTAGTTCAAGACCTCCACCAGAACCTTAAGCATGAGAGGGAGAATAATACTTAGCATATAGTCAAGAGATAGAGAGAGACATTCCAATACATCCAAATAAAATGAGGCCCACCCTATAACTAGCAGATTTTTCAGGAAACTTTTAGAAGTTAGTTAGAAGACAATTGTCAATTGTGTGAAATATTCCTAATGGTTTCTATATACCACTAGTGATTTAGGTCTAAGGTCATGAGTCATGAGTTCCTATATATATGCCTTATCTTGATGTAATGGAGGAATAATTTTTTCTGGTGTAGGGGAAACTCTGTCAAATTGTTTCCAAAATTTGTTGGGACTTTTGAAGCTGTCTAAGGAAGAATTCTAAAGTTTGTTTTGGGTTGTCAGTTATTCTTTATCATGTAATTATAAGAACCCATATTTTTATTTTGAGTTTTGCACCATATTAATACAATTGCAAGGATTTTTCATGGAAAATTATGTTGTAAACCTGGTTTGGTATGAAATTGAACTGGAATTGTTAATTAAAGTAAATTGTGAATCAATATGAATGTTTTCTTTAATTTTTGTGAAATTTATCAAAAAATTTGAAGAGTATGTTGGCTATGTTGATGTGATTTTACATGGGTTTTAAATGAAATTGAAAAATTCAAAATAATATGTTATCTTTTAGCTGAATTTTTAATTGCTAAATTTCCCATCTAATTTTAATAGGTGGAAATGAATTCTTAGTTACTCATTTTAGTTTGTTAATGTATGTTCTCCATTTTTCCCCTTATTTAAACCCTTTTTGTTTCTTCATGTCAAACTCAAAGCTCATGGATTGCCTAACTGAAAACTAGTGGAATCTTGTCCATGAAAACTATTTTGAATTTTGACACTTTTGCTTACCTGCATTCTCTAAAAAAATTTAAATTTTAAAAAATAGAAACTGAGACTTGATTTGAATGGAATTTAATCATTGTATTTTTCACTTTCTTGTGAAAACCCATAGTGAATGCTATAGTGTATGAGATGTTCAAATTTTAGAAATGTGCAATAAATATCAGCTGAATCATTAGTAATTTCAATGCATTTACAACATAGATAATTATGAATTAACAAATGTTGAATTTGATTCGAATGGTTGAAAATGGTTCTTCATGCTTCTTTATTTTTTGTGACAACTCTTATGGGGAAAATAGAGTGCATGAAACTTAAATATGAAATAAACATAGAGAATATTAGAAAAATTTAAGGAAGAATTTACACAGTCATTTAAAAAAACAACATTCAGATCAAACAAGTATTAAACTTTGATTTAATTTGCTACAATTTTTTCATCTTTTTTATTTTCTTGTTAAATCCTCAAAATATCAAACACACACATGGAATAAATAAGATATGAAAGATAAAATGTTGAATTTCATTTAGTATTCACAATGATACATATTATACACATTTCCATGATTGTTGGATCCATCTTCCAAGGTCTCTTCACATTCCTCCACACCAACCCTCAACAGATAGGGTGCCAAAAATCCCCCCCCCCCCCCCCACTTAATCCGAAGGGGTATATATGAGTCTAAGAAGAGAGATATAATATAAAATTGGAAACCAATGGCTAAATTTGCTCTCTCAAATGAAAGTATAGGGTACGATAACTCGAGGTCTCGACTGAAGATGGCTTAAGGATGACCACCAACACTGTAATGCTTAGTGCAATTCCCAGAACTCTTCCAAATATCGATAGAAGTTGAAGTCTTCTACTAGAGGAAGTTCTCCCTATTGTTTTGAAAAGGGATATCATCAACCTGGAAAAGGGAGGTCTCAACTTACGGAAAAAGGAAGAACCTCGACCTGAAAAAGGAGTTCTCACCCTATGGAAAAAGGGAGAACCTCAACCTGAAAAGGGATTTCTCTACCTATGGGGGTTTAAGGAAAACCACCAACCAAAGGCATGCTCAGGGGCTTCTTTGTCTCTCACTACAACTCTAAATATGGATATGGTTGTCTCTAGTTGTAGGCTCAAGCAGTACGTTCAGGTTGTGGCTTAGGCTTGCTTGATTTATCTTTGAAGATTGTAGATGACCATCAATTCCCCCTATCAAATGTAAGGTTAGATGATGAAGTAAACTCAATTGCAATACTTTATAATACTTGAGAAGAAATTCTATGTTATGATAAAAATATCTTCTAGGTTGTTGAAGCCCATTTCCAACAAGAAATCCATCCAAGGTAAATCTTTGTTCTTGTAGGAAGCTCATTCCTGAATAATTTTTTTGAAGAATGAGTGTGCTAACCACAATTATTACACAGGTGAAGATCAAAATAGTGATATTTCACATGGCTAAGTCTTTCACAATGTTAGCATTTGTTAACTTTTGGTTGTTGTGGAAGTGGAGCAGGTGATTATTTGTCCTGAAGAAATCCAACACTCTAAAATTTGATGGGCTTGGAAAAGTATGGAATATGAAAGGACTCATCCTTTTCATGTCCAATACCTATTCTGTTTCTATGGTTGAAAATATCTTCTTAAGGTCTAATAATGATTTTGGTAAGTGCAGGATGAATTTTTTCATTTGCATGCAAATATGCTCTTTCACTGATTTCATTGGTTTCTCGCAGCTTATGGGATTTTGTATCGAACTCAAAGAGAGGATTTTTTTGAACAAAAAAAAGTTCAAAATGATGCTTACACTTCTATAATTCATCCCGTTGTAATTGTGACTCAAGATGCAAAAATTTCAATGTTTTCTTGCGCATATTTTGGACAAGTCCGAATTTTAGAAAGGGAGAGTCTTTCCTAATTTGGATTGTGTTTTTAGTGAAGTGTATCAAAGTATTGAGGAACTCTAATACTTCACCAATTAGATCCATAAAAATTGCACCAATATTACAATCAACAATCATTTTGCAACCAATCAACAACCAACTATTACATAACCTTCAACATTCATAAAGGGATTTTAAAGCATATAATATATGTTCATGGTATAACCAGCGAACTTTATGCTTTGAACTTTAAGCACTATATTCATATAAAAAATCATATACCCTCAAATATTTATACCATATGGAATACCATAAAACATCACATACTATAACATACCACTCATGTTACAATAAGGCATTCATGTACTCTGGGCATTCAAAACCAAACTCATATAATTAAATATAATATATATATATATATATAATTATATATATATAAATCATACCCTATTAAAAATACTTAAGAAATAAATAATATAACATGACATTTTATGTTCAATTCACATAATATATGAGCATTCAACATAGGCACAAATGGTGACAACCTTTAAAAAAAGCCCATCATTTAAAACAATCCCAATGCAGTCAACACTATCTACCCTTTCAACCATGGACAACACACATAATTCATATATATGGAGAGCATCAACATGAGATTAAATGTACAATGAATTTCCATCACACCCACATGCCTTCAAAACATACTACGATCTTCATACATAAAGATATACAACCCTTCAAAACTATTCTACACACATTTCTTCAAAACGGAGCCAATGCATATATGCATTCATGGACTTTCAACAGTCTATGCTAAATGAACCAACACAAGAGTGTACATATCGTAAAATACATAATCTACACTATATAGCAAGAATGACTAGACTCAAACAAACTAGGAAGAAAGGGTCATAACATATAGCAAGTTCGTAACACATGCTCACTGCACCCGATTTTTTATTCAACACACAAATCTTCGGCCCATTACATAGTTATGAATCTAGCGTATGGTCTTCAAAAAATTAACTTAATGTAGCACATAAAATAACAAAAAATACACACATTTCAAATTTACCACATACATACCAGTTCAAACACGCCATTTAGTAGAATCAGGCCAATACAACATCAAATGAATAGTTTCATGAAATCTGTTTCAAAGCAGAGGATCAAACAATGTTCAAAAGTTAACACACGAGAGAATATTCATCCCATAGGGATGAGTATGAGCCAACAGATGTAGAACTCAATGCTCCAAATTCTTGCAGAAAACTAGAGGACAAACGAGTTCCTATGACATAGCCGTGGGAGAATGCAACTAGAGTTTAGCTGAAGAGACATTCATCAAATGCAAGGCTAATAGGAGAAATGTCATGCACAAAGAAGTGATAAAACTAGTGGCTCAAATTGGAGTAGGGCCAAAAGATGCTCGCTCTGATACCATGTTAAACACACACATGGAATAAAAAAGATATGAAAGATAAACATTGAATTGCATTTACTATTCACAATGATATAACTTTATACATTTTCCATGGCCATTATTCCAAGTTCTCTTGGAATCCAATGACTCTTCACATTCCATCACATCAACCCTTAATGGAATTAGTGGAATAGGTTTCTAACATAAACTAGGAATGAATACACATGAACATTCAAACCTAAAGAATACAAAGATATCTTTAATAATGTTGAACAAACACAACTGTTTTCATACATAGAATTTCAGTAGAAAATCAAAATCAACAACAACAAATTAGATCGAACATAGATGTTCCCAGGCTCTATACTATAGCATGAAATAGTGTGATTTTTGTGCCCCAAAAAAGGTTTGGTTGTTTCTTAGTGCACGTAGCCTAGATCGGGTGAACCCTGTATATCTTTGTCTCTCTCTTGTTTTATGATTTTTTGCATTTTGTTCTTCTGTTATTTAATTTCTAAGACTTCTAGGTTTAATTTTTTGACCTTTAGGGTTCTATATATATGTTAAAAGGTCATTATGTCGACCCCTTGTAATAGATTTTGTGAATTCATGTAGCTTCCATGTCTCTCTCTTTAGAGATAACTACCACCATTCTAACTAGTATGTTTTCTAAAATATTATGTTATTTCATTTATTAATAAAAGTTGTCCTCCCACCACATTATTTTAATATTCACAATATCTCTCTATGAGTGTTCCATTTACTTTCCTACAATTCAATTAATTCCTTCATGGATCAAGTAAGTGGTTGTTTATGGCGATGATGGAAACAATGTAAGAATCGATGGTGGAATTAGTAGCAAAGGTGGTGTGAATGGTGTCATTAGCATCATTGTCATCACCCTCACCATTTTCTTTATCATTGTCACCACCTCCCTCACTCTCATTTTCACCATTATCATCATTGTCATCATTATCATCGTCTTCATCCTCATCATCATCGATATCAACAACGATTGTGGTGATGTAAGTGGCATTAACAATGTCACCATCATCGCCATTATCACCCTCAAAATCATTGTCACCACTATTGTAGCCATCACTACCATAGCCTCCATCACTACCATAGTCACCATCACGCTCATCATCATCGTCCTCATCATCATCTATTGGCTTAGGGGATCCTTACCTAGGTTCGGAGTTAGTTGCACCAACCAACAAAACCCTACTTTGCTGGCACTTTCGGCAAAAACCCGCATAGCGCAGGCTGCAATCTCACCCAAAGCAGTTTTGGGGGATGCAAGAACCAAGTTTCTGCATCCAGAGACTAGAGTGATGTCTTCCAATGCCTTAGATCTACTTCCGCACAGATTAGTAGACTCCTAGGGCTCTTTACTGCAACTAAGTTAAAGCTTCTTCTAGACCTTCGCAAAGGTCCAAGATCATGTTAGAAAAAAGTATATTACAGAGAAATGGAACACATAAAATATATTGCAGAAATATAAACACAAAAATAAAACAAGAGAGACACAGATATACATGGTTCACCTAATTTGGGCTATATCCATGGAGAAATAGCCAGTCCTTCCTTTTATATTATCTAGCAAACTAAAGAGATACAACCTAAAATAGATCTGTTGTAATTCCCTCTTCTCTCTCACACAATCTCCTTTCTCTTTTTTCACTCAGAATACAGATCTGCATAGAACAAATACCTCATATATAGCAAGGGGTTTCCTTCTAGGGGAAAACACCCTAAATTGAATATAAATTATACCATCAAATCCCCGCCTAATGAACGTCCCAAATTGACTACAAAATTACAACATGTTACAAGGCAATTTTAAATTTATTTTTAGCTTCGGGGGTGCTACCCCTGATCCCCGCCAGGGGGGCTCCCAAAGATCGCAGCTGGCCCTTGTTGACCCTTGTTGTAGTGCAAATATTACGGCCACCGTTGCTGCCACATTACAAAATGGGGTCCAATACAGTGATACCTCTGAATAAAGAAGATAATCAGGCTCCACACCTAAAAAATCATTCCTTGCAGACCTTCAACAATTGATTCACCTACTTTCACACATCACAAAGCAACCCTATATAGGAGTTCGCGTAGATCTACTTAATTCGTGAGTGTTGGGTTGTGTTATATTCTTTCCACGACTAACCTACGTAGTGAACCGGGGGGTTAGAGAGGGGTGGGTAGCCCCCCTCTACGGGGTTCGGGGCAGCGCTCTGAGAAAAAATTTTCTGGACCCTATATTAGGTTGGGAAAACCTACCTATGGTTTTTGGTCCATGGTTTTGGATGCGATGGTTTTCGGTCCATGGTATTGGATGCTTCG
>APFE031615012.1:245690-298537 GCA_000404065.3 Pinus taeda | reverse complement strand
TGGTAGTCTCGGTTTTGGGATCCAGCAGGAAATCTCTGTGTATATGTGTTTTATGTGTTATGCTCTCGCATTTTTATTTTTCCTGTGATTTAGAATTCGTATGCAGGTAATTTCTGTACACGGTTAAAACCTACAGTGAGAAACCATAAGATAAATCGATTCTAACTTCGCAGAAGTGGATAACCATTCATTTCATATATTATTAAGACAGATTCAGTGAATTCATGTAACATTCATTCAATATTTCAGAAAACATATAATTAATTAACAACATATAACATAAACAGATTCAATGAAAATACTCAGTAATTCTTCAAAAATTTGTCTTTATTGATCTTTAATTCACGGATTACAGAATCTTCTTACCCTGGACACTCAATTGCAGACTCTACCCAGGTCTCTTGTGTACTCAGTTGTAGGAGCCTCTCTTTTTCTACCTAAGTGTAGGAAGCAGAGCCTTCCTGCCTTAACAAAAAATCTTCAATGTAACCAATTATCTATTCAAAGTTATGTCTAAGACTCGCTAAGACTCAACTACTTGTAACTTTATTAATACAATACCATGGCGCCTCGACTCATGGGTGAGTCTTCAAAATCAACCCAAAACAAGGGGCTAAGGCCCCTTTCACTCTATCTATTTACGTGCTTCACATCCATATTTTGCGAAGACTTTACATCTTTTACAAAATTGTTTACAAAAATGACTAAGTTAATTCAATTCTACCCTTGGGACCCCATCCCAACATCATTGTTGTTATTGCCCTCATCACCATTGTTACCACCATTATTGCCATTTCTATCATTGCTACCATCACCCTCACCATCATCCACTTCATCATTGTTGCCATCATCATCATCCTCGGTGTCATCATCATCATTGACACCAACAACAAAGTCAATGTTATCATCATCCTCATCATCCTCATCCTTGTCATCATCATCATTGTCATTATCATCGTCCTCATCATCGTCATTGTAGTCATCATCATCATCAATACAATTGGTCCACACCGGACGGATGGATAATCGTTTGAGGGGAGGCTCGATGGTCCTTTGTTCGAGGGAAGGATTGTTGGGTATACGACCAAAGTCCCACATTGACTAGAAGTGGGGAGGATCATGGGTATATAAGGATGGACAAATATCTCCATTGGTATGAGGCCTTTTGGGGTAAGTCCAAAAGCAAATCCATGAGGGTTTAGGCCCAAAGTGGACAATATCATACCATTGTGGAGATATGTGGTGTCCAAAGTCCTTACATTATTATCACCCTCACCTTGATCACCATTGTCACCATCATCATCGTCCTCATCATCATTGTCATCGTTGTTCTCGTCATCATCGTCATTATCACCCTCATCACCATTTTCACCACTATCACCACCATCACCCTTGTTGCCGCCATCAACCTCGCCATTGTTGTCATCATTGTCATTTTAATCACTACCATCTTTATCGTCATCATCGTCATCATTGTCATGTCAACAGTGGTTTCATCATCATCATCGTCATAATTGTTGTCGCCATCATTATCATCACTACCATATTCATTGTCATTTTAAACAATAACATCGTCATTGGCGGCAGCGGCGCCACCGCCACCACCACCACCAATTTTTACATTAACAAATATGGAAACCAGAGTCAAATAAATGATTTATGGTTTCTTTTCATATATATAAATTGCCGAACATTTGAATCAATACTTCATTCTTATCATCACTGATATGAAAATTTAATTTTGTATTGATTTTCCTTAAACAATATTTGTATTGTGCTTTTCCTTATAAAATTTGACATATATTAACCGATGGGATTTATTTAATATTATTAAGAAAATTATATCAAATAAAAGTTGAATAGTGGATCTATATATGTATATAGATGAATAAATTTTTGCGTAGTTTAATAAGATGACTTTTTATGTTTTTTCTCATCAAAATTTGATGGCATGTTTATTTTGATGTTATAGTATTCCCATTTAAATTAATTTTTTAATAAAAAATAAATTAAATGCCTTAGAAAACCATTATTAAATGTTTTGGAAAACCATTAAAACGATTTAAGACATTGAGATTATGTGGATTGAATAACTTAAATCGATATTTTTCGCAATCCCCAACCATATATTTCAATAAAAAAACCGAAAATATACTTACGAAAGAGAAAAAAGAGTCCATTTAAAGCTATGACATAATTTTTTATAATAAAATTTAAAATTAGTTTAAAATAATTTAAATTATATAAAAAAACAAATGTATTTATTCTAATACAAAATATATATTAATACAAAAGGGTGATTTTTTATGAGCCTTAGAAATGGGTAATTATATGGGCTCATTCCGTCTCTTATTTCGACTTAATCCACCATTCTCATTATTTTATTGCATGTTTTTGAATATATTTATGCTAATAGAGTGAATTGGGTTAGTCACTTTGCCATCTAGTTTAATGAATGTTTTATGCAGAGTTTATGGCCAATTTTGGACAAAGTCAAAGGAATTATGAGCAAATGGCAGTCAAAACTCGTGGAAAACAAGGAAGAGGATTAGTAGGGGGATGTCTCCTACATTTATGACCTCTTTCCTTGAATCCTCCATCAGCAACTCAGATCACAAAGGTTCACATTGATGATTCCAAGGGGCAACCGAGAAAGTAAAAAAGGACTATTATTTATCTCCGGTCCTAGGAAGCCGAGTTCCTTGATTTTAGGAGGACTATTGAAGGACTCAATTTGTATAAATAAGAAGCCTTAGATCCTCACTAGGTTAGCCAATTATTAGTATATTTTCACACTTTTGTGCAGCATTGTGTTCAACTCATTTCCAAGTTCCTTTTTGAGAACGGTTTATTTAATGTATCTGTTATTTTTGATAATGAAGATGAAACAGTTTTTGAGCCAGCACTGGTCTCTTTCAGAGGGATGAATCTCTTGAGTTAAGGCCCAACCTGAGTTGCCCAACACCTCCTACTATGTACTTATATGTTTTTGCTTCAATTCATGAGTTAATTTCTGTTGCATAGATTCATTTTACTTTATTAGATTAGGTTGCTTTTGATGGTTAGTATAGTTGTTTTTATTTCAAGTTGCTTAAGTAAGTTACTGCAGTGACAGAATAAGATTCAAAAAGGCCAACAATAGGCCCTGATCTCCTTTTTCCCTTCTTGAGACTATAATTTGAGGTCAAAGCACTACTGTTGCCACCAAAAACACAGTTTTTGCTTTTTAATGCAACTACTAGTGAGATAACTTGATTTTGGAAAGTTGATATTGGTTTAGATTCAGTTTCTTAGATAATTTCCTATTCTTTTCCCATCGATCTCTCTGCATGCTTTTCTATTTATCAGTTAATATTCAACATTTTCTATTTGTAGGTCAGAAATTAGGTCAACCTAGACAAAGTTATGTTTTCATGGTATAGTTATTTCTTTCTTTGGTCAGTTTTGATAAGTAAATGTGCCGATCTCTTGCAAGACATCTCAGCTCACTATACATCCATAGAACAGCCAGCACCAGCCCACTTCTCATAGATTTCCCAACTCATTCACAACATTTTGCCAATCTGCCCTAATTTCTGTGTTTTTCCATAAAGTTGTTTTCTTGTCATTTGAACAAATCCAACCATCACGTACGTTCTTGATCTTCCTTGACAAGTTCTAGACACCTCAACACCTTCATCTAGCCTTATGTTCCCCTTTCTGATCATTTTTCCACCTTTAAAACTCCCAAAATAGCTCGCGGCCTCCTCCTATAGATCCCCTGCAACCCCCTGTAGAATTTTCTGTGAGTGATTTTTCGAAGCCCGATCACTATGAAAGTCTCCAAAAGGGTACTAGGGGCTTCTTAGGACCACTCCACACCTTCCTCCATGTCTGCAACAATCAACTCCATCTTCCTTTGCCACCAAACATTTGCACAATCACAACGAGATAAGTCACAAGCATAATAATTCCAGATAAAAACACTTAAAAGCACAAAAATATGTTTTCTTCTCATTTCTTTTCAGAAATAGCTTGAATAAATGCAATTTACCTTTTTAGTAGTCAATGGCATTCATTTCTTCAGTTTTCATCTTTTTTCTTACAAAAGTAGGGTTAATAGGTAAATTAGGGTTTGCTAGGGTTTGTGTTACATTTCAGTTCTTCTTCTCTTTCTGCAAACAGATTAGCCCCTGTAAATTTAGTTTTCTTTCATCACAATCAAAGCTTCTTCTAAGAACTCACAGGAGTTAGCTTAAGCTCCTAGTGAACTTGCGCCAACTGATCAAGTGATAGCCTGTAGCAAGGGCTAGTACTTATGCATACAACACCGTCGCTTCCAAGTTTGTTACGAACTACCGGATTGATAAAAGTAATGTAGGAAGCTCCAGGAGTTGCAACAATATTGCTGCAATACTAATGCTCACTACTTTTTGGCGCCATTGTTGGGGAAGTGTCAGAGTATTTTGTGATCACTGCTTTTGTTCTATTTTTTATTGAAACGTTCTACTAAGTAGTTTATTTCAGCAAAAGTAGAGTCGTTGTTTCATTTCAATTCTACAATTTCATTTTAGCAAGCGTAGATTAGGCATTTTCTGCTTTCATTTCAATTCTACAATTTCATTTCAACAAGCATAGATTAGGCATTTCCTACTTTCATTTCAATTCTACAATTTCAATTCAGAAAGCGTAGATTAGGCATTTCCTGCTTTCATTTTAACTCTATAATTTCATTTCAGCAAGTGTAGATTAGGCATCTCATACTTTCATTTCAATTTTGCAATTTCCATTTCAGCGAGATTCATTTCAATTAGTTGCAATTTGTTGTTCAATCCATTTTAGTTTTGCAGGTATAAACAGGAAAAAATAAAATCACCCAAAAAGAGATTTCCTTTCATGCCTCGTAGGAACAGATACAATTCAGGAAAATTCCTACATAACACACCCACCACATCACTAAGTCACTCTTCTCTCTTATTTAGTGGCAGTGATATAGAAGAACCTATAGGTGAACCTCCAGAGATATACGAAGATCCTATAACAGAAGAAGGGTAAGAAATCATTCCTCCTAAGATCATGGCTAAAAACAGAAACGTTAGAGGAAATGGAAAGAATAGAGGGTGCCTATCCTATCTGAGAGACCAATGGGGACACTAAAATGAAAAACTTAAGTCCTTCAACTTTTCCTCACTTCCATGGATTGACTACTGAAGATCCTGATACCTTCTTGTTTGAATTTGTTGTTCTCTGTCGAACCTATGACTATGCAGAAGATGAGCAAAAGTTGAAACTGTTTCCTTCTACCCTCAAAGATGCAACATTGCTCTGGTTCATGGGGTTACCTAGAAACAGCATCATAACTTGGGCTCAGATGCAACAAGCCTTTAACAACAAATACTAGGATTAGATCAAAGGATAACAAGGAAGAAATCTTTCAAATGACCATGGGAAGTAATGAATCCTTAGAAGACTATGAAGAGAGGTTTCAAGTCAGTTATTAATGGGTTAGGTGCACACTTGACCTTGAATCTCTGAAGTTTGTCCTGCTTAAAGGAGTCCCTGAAGACCTTCTAGGTACCCTCCATTTGCTGGCTGTGGGAGACATCTACCAACTACCTTATGTTGACATAAAGACTGTGTTTAGATACCATTCTAGGTCAGCCAAAAACAGAGATAGAGGAAGTCAACCTTTAGCCAGTACATCCTCATCCAGTTCATCTCTTAGAAGTGAATTTGAGAATCAGCTGGAAGATTTCAAGAACGAGATGAGGCAGAATCTTGCCATGCAAATGGATACATTGCATATCAAAAGGAAACAAGAGGAAGCTGAGAGGTATTTGGCCATCTTTTTTCCTAGGTTCACTAGAAGGCACCCTCAGAACAAATGTCCATTGAACTCTATAAAAGTGTGTTCAATCTGTGAAGAAGACCATCCTACAAATTAGTGCCCTTCCTTGCCCGAACTTAAAGCTGCATATCAGGGGGCCGAGGGAGTCGCTAAACCACTCTATTTCATGAACCAAAGGAGGCCAAATGGGCCCAGACCTTACTATCAGGGAATGTAAGGGACATCCCAGATCTATTATAACTCCAATCAAGCCACTTCCATGCCTTCTTGGGTTCCCCATGCTCATCCTTCCTGGTCCACACCCCCTCCTTGGTCATATCCATCTCAATACCATGCTCAACCAATTGCTCATTCGTTTCACTCTTATGCTCAGCCACAGCCTCAGTGGAATGCACCTCATGAGGGGTGGAGGTCCCAGTACATCTCTCCTCCTTCTCTTTTTCCTCTACCACCTATTCAACCACAACCATTGATTCTTGCTCCACAAAGGCAACCTCAAATACCTTCTCAACCGAACCCAAACCCCAATAACAGACAGACCCAATAGGTATATAGTGGAGAAACATCATGCCTAACCTATGCTATGGAGATTAAGAAGATTAACCTACAATCTGGGAAGGTTCTCCCAGATAACCAACCTCCCCCTAAGGAGGATGAGGAAGAAAAATAGGAAAGTGAACCAAAATCCATTCCACCCTTTCTTGAGAGATTAACTGGAACCACACAACCGACCCTAGAAGAAACTGAACTTCTGGGAGAATTAAAACATTTATGTGTAAAGATACCACTTATACAAGCCATAAAGGATGTGCCTATATACAACCAAATGATCAAGAAGAACTACTTCAGGCACTCAGGTAGGCGCAGGAGAGATGTTCCAACCATCAATGTCATAGGACAGCTGTCTGACCTGAAGTTGGGGCAGGTGATCTTTCAGAAATATTTGACCCTAGAAGTCATGTAGTCGATGTCCACATCAATTGCACCATAATGCCCCATACCCTGATTGATCTAGGGCTGCCATTAATGTGATGACCAGGGACACTATGCTCAAGCTCATCCTTTAGGGCTCCCTAAGAAAAACCACGATAGTACTGCAGTTAGTAGACTGCTCCACCATGACTCCTGAAGGGATTATGGAAGATGTAATGGTCTCCATCGATTCTTGGGAGTACCTTGCTGATTTCCTAGTTCTCCAACCAAAGGCAAAGCTCACTGGGTATCCTCTTATCCTGGGAAGACCTTGGGTGGCTACTACAGATGCCTACATTAGTTGTCGAGCTGAGAACATGACAATCAAGAATGGGCATATGTCCAAGCAGTTAGTTCTATATCCTCCTGTCCAACCTTTGTTAGAACATGATTTACCTCTCTGGTTGGAGGAGGAAGAAGAGGATGAAGTCTATTCTGCACCATTGTGTGTAGTAGAAGCTACCATGGGGGGCCCACAAACCGAGAATGATCTTATTGAGGACTTGATTTAGAATCCACCCCCCCCGTGTGTTGCCATTAGAAGAGCTAGTGGAAACCCAAGCCAACCCTTTAGTTGATCTCTGTGTGGCTGATCGGACCTCTCTCTAAGTTAAGAATGTGGAATTTGGCCTAGAAAGAACCTTAAAGATCAACTCATCCCTATCCACCTCTTAGGCGAAAGAACTGTGTAGCTTATTGAGAAACCACTCAGATGATTTTGCTTGAAGCTATAAGGAGATGAAGGGATTCCAACCTTCAGTCTGTACTCATTACATTTACATTAAGAAAGATTGCAAACTAGTTAGGCAGCCTCAAAGGAGGATGAATCTAGCCCTTAAGGAAATTGTCAAAGAAGAACTACAAAAGTTACTTGATGCAGGATTCATCTACCCCATCTCTGACAGCGAATGGGTCTCTCCTTTGGTGCTAGTGCCAAAGAAAAATGGGAAGTGGAGAATCTGTGTTGATTATCGAGAAATAAACAAGGCCACCAAGAAGGACCATTTTCCTTTTCCTTTCATAAATCAAGTGTTAGATGGCCTGGCAGGGAAGAAGTTTTTCTCCTTCGTAGATGGGTTTAGCAGGTACAACCAGATCCAATTCAACAGGAAGACCAAGATAAGACCACTTTCACTTGTCCTTGGGGTACCTTGGCATATCAAGTCCTTCCTTTTGGGTTGTGCAATGCTCCTGCCACTTTCTAGAGCGCAGTACTGAGTATATTTACTGAACTGGTTCATGATTCAGTGGAAATCTATATGGATGACTTTACCCCCTATGGTTCTAACTTCTAGGAAGCTTTGACTAACCTAGAAGAAGTTTTAGCCAAGTGCATTGAAATGAACCTGTCCCTCAGTCCTGAAAAATATGAATTCCTGATGACTGAAGGGACCATGCTAGGTCATACAATTTCTCAGCAAGGATTACAGGTGGATCCCAACAAAATTGCCATCATCCAAAGGGTCCCACCTCCTCAAAAGGTAAGAGGTGTTCAAAGTTTCCTAGGCTTAGTAGGGTATTATATAAGATTCATTAAGGATTTCAGTAAGCTAGCCTCTCCATTGTTTAGTCTTTTAGGGAAAGATGTTGAGTTCACATGGAGTAACAATTGTCAAGAGGCTCTGGATACCTTGAAAAGTAAACTAGTGACTACCCCGATTTTGAGAGGTCCAAACTGAGCCCTACCTTTCCACATTCATACATATGCCTCGAACAAAGCGATAGGAGCAAACTTAGGGAAAATTGACGAGAAGCTGCCTTATGCCATATATTTTGTAAGTAAAAACTTATCCAAGGTAGAATTAAACTACACTGTAACCGAAATGGTGCTCTTAGCTGTAGTCCATTCCTTAAATAAGTTCAGATACTACATCACCGGCTATCAAACATTCTTACACACTGATCATGCTGCAATTAGGTATTTAATGAAAAAACCAGATGTAAATTCTCGTATTATTAGATGGTTACTTTTATTGTGCAATTGGATTTAACCATTGTTGATAAGCCGAGTAAGGAAAATGTTGTTGTTGATTTTCTGTCTAGACTAGATCTGCCTGCAGTTGAAGAAGGAATGGTGGATGATTGAATGCCAGATGGACACCTATTTTCTATCTCAGTACTCTCTCCATGGTTTGTTGATATATAAAATTACTTTGTTTTAGCATAGTTTCCACCACGTCTGTTCTCAAAAGAGAAGAGCAAGATCGTGAGGAAAGGTGCCCAATTCACCTAGATTGGGGGAAACCTTTTCAAACTTGGCCCAGATCAAATTTTTAGGTGATCTGTCAAGGAGGAGGAAGTTTTTGACATTCTCCTAACCTGTCATGATGGGCCCTGTAGGGGCCATTTTGCAGCAAAGAGGACTGACTGCCTTCAAAATTCTGCAAGCAGGTTACTATTGGCCCACTCTTCATCAAGATGTCAGGATATATATCACCCAATGTGACTGATTTCAAAGGATGGGGAAACCTACTCCAAGGGATGAGATGCCCCTGCAACCTTAAGTGACTCTCGACCCATTTGAGAAGTGGAGCATGGACTTTGTGGGTCTTGTCAATCCTCCTTCAAAACAGATTCTTACATCATTGTGTGCACTGATTACCTGATAAAATGGGTAGAAACAAAGACAATCAAGGCAACAAAAAAAGAAAAAGTCGTTGAGTTTTTGAGAGAGAATATATTCTATAAGTTTAGCTATCTAAGAGAATTAATCACAGATCAAGGGAGTCATCTTACCCCCAATCTAATTGAAGACTTGCTCACACATCACAAAATTAAGCATAGAACTTCCACCCCTTATCATCTGCAGGCAAATGAATAGGTGGAAGTCACTAATAGAGCTTTCGAAGAAATTTTGATCAAGGTAGTGAGCAACAGCATAAAATATTGGGCAGATTGATTGGTTGAGGCCACCTGGGCCTATAACACCACCTCAAAAACCACCATAGGGTTCACACCCTATGAGTTGGTCTATGGGAAGAAGGCCTTGTTGTCAATAGAATTTGAATATAACACACTAAGGATGGCAGCTCAGCTGGACCTAGATCTCAACCATGCACAAAAGGAAATGTTACTTCAGCTAAATGGATTGGATGAATAGAGATTGCAGACCCTTCTCCACTCCAAGGTAGTCCAACTTCAAAGGAAAATATGGCATGACAGACACCTCAAAGAAAGACAATTCCAGGAAGGAGATTGGGTGCTGCTTTATGATTCAAGGTATAAAGATTTCAAGGTAAAACTGAAGACAAGATGGCTGGGACCATACACAATAGAAAAGTGCAATGGCAATGGTGTAGTGTTGATCCAGACCATTGATAAAGAAACCATCCCATGCTTATCAATGGGAATCAGTTGAATATCTACAGGAAGTCCCTCTCCAAGAAAGAATTCATTGAGAATCTGAGTAAAACAGTGTTGGTAGTGGAGTAGGTCTCTGCCTTCACTCCACCCACACCCTAAAAATAAAATAGAAAAAATAAAATATCCCTGGGTGAAAACCTCCTGGAGGTGCCCAGGGCAGGCAGTGAGGGGTGAAAACCTCCCATACGCTCCCCAACTGTCTCAAAAAAAAAAAAAAAATAGAGAAGAGAAAAATAGAAAAACTAACTTCTTTTGAATGTATTACAGATTGCAGGAGGGTCACAGAAGAAAAAATTACACGGGCATGCTGAATACACCCCTGATAGATCATTTCTCCATTGCCATTTCCTTTTCGCAGGCCCTAGTCTCACTTGTTTTGGAAATTATGCGCCCTACAGGAAGCTCTATGCATTCTACAAGAGGCTCCTGTAGAAACCACAGAGAGTTCGAAATCAAGTCTAGAGAAGATTCAGAGGGCTAAAAATTTGTCTAGAAGACCTGTGGACCTCCCTGCCACCATTCATCCCCCCAACTCTCCATTCCATCCCTACAACACTACATTTCCACTCGCTTCTTTCTTCCTTGCACAAAAAACACATAAATTCTGTTTTTTTTGTTTTTTTTTAAATGATGAAGAATAAAACAACAACATCCTTAACTTGTTTCTTACCTAGTGCATACCAGCTATTTTTTATTTTCCTTCAGAACCTTCCTCAACTATTTCTTCAGTCCTTGCTCAAAACTCAACCAAAAATTTTAGAGGGAGAAGCAGTTACAGGAAATCCTGTAGGATTCCTATAACAGTTGATCCCCTTAAAAGAAACAACTTCTAGAAGCAGGGTCAATGCAACCACTTGTGTGTACAAAACACAAGGAGTCATTCCTGATTAATAATATCACCAATATGAGATAGCCTGGTCACCAATTTAGAAGCCATGAGCGGCCAACAACAGCAACAATCCATGAATAGAGTGCCAAACTCTGAGCATGAAAAGCACGATAGCGACAGACAGCTAAGTGGCTAAACTCGTTCCTCTGTTGCATGAATACGATTTAGAAACTACATGAACCATTGAGATGGTCGTGATTAAATGAAATCAGTGGCTAGCTAACTGGCAACCCTCGTCTAGTTCGAACAAGCCTCATCCGATTCAAACAGTGTTTAGTGGATGCAATCGGCACGTGTGTTCAGTCAACTCAGGAAGAAAAATTTAAAACAGGTAGTGGTGGCTGCGTATAACGGGAATTATGGAAGTGATTGCGGGCAAGCAGCATGAAGTATCATAATGGCACTGAAGTAGGGACCAATGGTCCAGATGGAGATAACGTACCCTTCTTACCACCTCATCTCGTCACTACAGAACACACCATTAGATTAAGTATGCTATAGTCGAAGCCTCCACCATCTTTGTTTCATTTGCATCGATGAGTTCTCGGCTGCAACAAATCACCTACCACCTTCCAAACCTCGAAATAGTTGTTCTCTGCCAGTTTCGAAACCCTTTCGCTTATCGGGCTCTACAGGAGCACTATCGCACTCTACAGGAGTGGAAACATAGTCTACATGAGCCTTTCTATAGGAAGGTCAGTGAGCAGCTCTGCAGAGGGAAAATTCGGGATTTTGTGCCAAATTCAAGCTCGAAAAAGGTAGGCTCAGAAAACCCACTTTGCATATTATATATCTACAAAAGGTGGTGGTATTTGAAGTGAAGTATTAAGTTGAAAAGAAAAAATGAGAACAAAAGTCTGCCCATGTTTTCTTTTGAAGTATAGATAGTCTCTTCATTTTACTCTTTGCACTGAAAGTCTATCTCTTTCTCCTCCGTCGTACCATCTCGTCTCAAGAAGTGATGCAACCATAAGAATTTAAGCCTGTAGAACAGTGAATTTGTGTTGGGTGGTCTGCTTACTTTGTGAAAAAGAAAAAACATTGTTTGGTATATTCTCTGTGTTTTAAAAAAAAATATTGATTTCCTCAAATAGCTCGAGAAGTAAATTAAGGTTGAAAATAGAGTTTCAAAGGCAGGAAAATTACAATTTGTTTTTGTTGAAAAGAAGAAACACAAAAAACTCTCTCTCGTTCCAAAAAAACCTCAGTTGTTCCTCTATTTTTGGGTTTGAGAATTTGCTGCCTTCCTCCTCACCTGAGAATTTCTAGCAGTCACTGAACATCACGACAGGGGATTTTATGAGAAAGGAGCCTCTGAATTCCATCAAATTGCATGAACATCTAGAAGTGGTAGGCCTCTTTACCAGGGAAAATTGGATGCCTTTCTTTGAGAATTTCATGGGTATGATGAGGAAATTACAGAGAAATTTTTATTGTCTTTAAGACCCCATTCAAAAACCCATGCTACAGTCAGTTCCAGGGGTCTAACCAGAGAACTTACACCAAAATACATCAACAGAACTACAAGTCTTCTACTTGGGCTCCCCTGGAGCAAAGAAGAAAAACCACTAAGACAAGTTGCTAAGAAGACCTTTTTCTAGCATGATGAACAACCTATGGAGGATACGAATGGGATCAGAAGGACAAGTATACCTTATCCATGGGTTGAGGTCAACTACCAGGTCATGAAGTATATCTATTGTGAAGGAAGATACAACATCGTTTATGGTTATCATTTCAGAATGTTACATGAACTAAGATATGGAATGGACCTGCCGACATCTAGAAAACTCAGTCTTCCATATTTTCTCCTCTAATCCTTGATATAATGTAGCACCAAATTGAATGCAGGGGTTCCAAATTAGTTGGCTCACCATAGACTCATTAAATTACTGGTAAAGAATGCCTTCCACACATACACAATCCCTATAGCCTGGGAGATTTTCAAGAACATGACTAAAGAAGATGACATAAAAACTCTCACTGATGAATTAGTCCATCTGTAAGTGAAGAGGAGGAGCAGAAAGAGGAATCTGAGAAGGAAATCCATGAAGAAGCATAGAATATCCAATTGGAAGAAGAAAAATAAAGGGATGAGGAGCATGACACCACCATGGATGAACCTAAAGCATAGAAGAAAGCAACATCAAACACAAGAAAAGGGAAAACCATAGCAGAGAAAAGGAAAAGGACAAGAAATGAAAAGAAGAAGCCCAAGACAGCTGAGAAAAACATTGTCACGGGAAAGACAAAAACTAAACAAGTAGAGGAGAAAACAATAGAAACAAAATCAGAGACAACAGACATAGGTAAAACAGCAGATGAAGAGGAAGAAAATAGCAAGAAGAAGTGTCTCATGAGACACTAGCAAGAGAAGCAGCAGCTGTTCTTGCTACACTTAGTACTCCAATGAAGCAAAAAGGGAAACTAAAAAGACAGCCATCTATGTACTTCAAAGATCGAAAGAGCACTAGAATCAAGATGGGAAAGCCTCAACCACCTTCAAAGGAACCCATCAACATTGGGGATGCACCTCCTATAATGAAGGAGGAATCTCCCTCCAAAATTTCCATCACTTACGAGAGAGGGAGTCCTAAGACCTCTACTTGGAAAGAAAGGATCAAATTAATGGACTCTAAAGCACTCCTACAGGAGGTGCAGACCTCTCTACAGGAGACATTGACAAAGCTCAAAAAACTGAAAAACTTGAAAAGAAGGTAGAAGAATAGACTCAGAAGGAAGATATAGAAAATGAAATACTAGAGCCTGGACCTCAGCCTAACTTAGGCTCCTACTACAACCTCCTGGAAGGTGGGAATATCATCCCACAAAAGTTTGCAGTGCCTCTTTTCTTCAAGCTAGAAAAGGAAAGAGTCTAGACCCATACATGGATGCAGATTGCAAAATCAAAAGGGGTAGGAGACATTGGGCACATGGAGAACATGTTGAGAGAGATGGGCAAAGAATTGAGCATGGTTAGGCATACAGAAAGCATCAGAAGAGCTCAATTATAGGAAGAAAATGAAATGTTGAGAAAGCAGCTACAAGAAAGGAAACCTCAAGGGGGAAATGAGTTGTCAATCTTAAAAGGACAGCAACAGAAAGAGGAACCCCTAAGAGATAGTGAGGTAGCAAATAGACAACAACAAAAAGAAAAACCCCAGATAGACAGTGAGAGTTTGATGAAACAAAAATAGGGAAAAGAATCCTAGGCAGAAAATGAAGTATTGATTTTGAAAAGGTAGCTACAAAAAAGGAAGCCCAGTTAGCCTACATGGTCAGCTGTGCAATGGAGGCATTACAGTGTAGGAATCCAGCCAAATCATATGCATTGTACCTCAAAGATCAATGGCTTCAATTTCAGATTAAAACACTAGCCCAGAGGGGCACAATAACTTTTCAGGATTATGGCCAATTTATGCATTTCTATGATCACAGTTCAGCTGAGGATAAAGTGAAGCTAGGAGAATTTTGCCTGCACAACATAGCACTTATTGACATGGATTTATGGGATCCAAATGCTGCATTGGGAGATTTGCAGCTAATGGATATGGCTTCTTGGATGAGCCATGAAGAGAAGAGGGTAGTGGAAATCCAAAAAATGATGACAAAAGAGTTGAGTGAGCCCCTGATGATTAGAGCAGAACCAACAGAACCCTTGGCTCTCATCTATGCCCACCAACACCTTGCAGCCAATCCTCAAGTTGTCCCTGACTTTGTTGATAAGCAATCCTAGGCTATTGCTCATTTCAAGGATATGGAAAGATTGTTTGGCGATTACTGCATTCATGCCTGCATGAGAAGGTGGAATACATTGCCACATAGCCTAAGGATCAGGGAGTATCACTCCCCAAATAGGATGAGGGAAGGAGAGTGCCCATGTATAAGAACTCAATGCAAAGCTTGAAGGCAAATTGGATTGGCCTTAAATTTAGTCCTCCACTGTTGCTGGGATTGCTGGAAGGAGTAAAGGAGGAGGAAGAACAAAAACAATGAGAAGAAGTGAATAGAAAAGCTGGTTTCCATGATAAAGAGGAAGAAATCACATCAGAGGCTTGGGATGTCAGGGAATCTGTCAGAGCCATTAAGGATGAACAATTAGATTAGTTGCTCAGAGGATGAGCAACTCGTTCAGCAGGGGGTTGATGATGAGCCCCAGAAATGGGTAATTATATGGGCTCATTCAGCCTCTTATTTCGACTTAATCCACCAGTCTCATTATTTTATTGCATGTTCTTTAATATATTTATGCTAATAGAGTGAATTGGGTTAGTCATTTTGCCATGTAGTCTAATGAATGTTTTATGTAGATTTTTTGGCCAATTTTGGAGAAAGTCAAAGGAATTATGAGAAAATGGATGCCAACTCTCGTGGAAAACAGGGAAGAGGATTTGTAGGGGGGATGTCTCTTGCATTTATGACCTCTTTCCTCGAACATCAGCAGCTCGGAGCATAGAGGTCCACATTGATGATTGTAAGGGGCAGCTGAGCAAGTAAAGAAGGATTGTTGTTTATCTCTAGTCTTGGGAAGCCGAGATCTTTGATTTTAGGAGGACTATTGAAGGACTCCATTTGTATAAATAAGAAGGCTTAGAGCCTAAGTAGGTTATCCAATAATTAGTAGACTTTTACACTTTTGTGCAGCATTGTGTTTATTTAATTTTCGAGTTCCTTTTTCAGAACAGTTTATGTAATGTAACTGTTATTTTTTATAATGAAGATGAAACAGTTTTTGAGCTAACACTGATCTCTTTCAGAGGATTAAAGCTCTTGGGTTAGGGCCCAACCCAAGCTGCCCAGCACCTCCTACTGTGTACTTATATGTTTTTGCTTCAATTCATGAGTTAATTTCTATTGCATAGATTCATTTTACTTTGCTAGATTAGGTTGTTTTTTATGGTTAGTATAGTTGTTTTTGTTTCAAATTGCTTAAGTAAGTTACTATAGTGATAGAATAAGATTCAAAAAGGCCAACAACAAGCCCTAATCTCCTTTTTCCCTTCCTGAGACTATGATTTGAGGTCAAGGCACTACTGTTGCCGCCAAAAACACAGTTTTTGCTTTTTAATGCAACTGCTAGTGAGATAACTTGATTTGGGAAAGTTGATATTGGTTTAGATTCAGTTGCTTAGATAATTTCCAGATCTTTTCCCATAGATCTCTCTGCATGCTTTTATGTTTATCAGTTACTGTTCAACATTTTCTATTTGTAGGTCAGAAATTAGGTCAAGCTAGACAAAGTTCTCTTTTCATGGTATAGTTATTTCTTTCTTTGGTCAGTTTTGATAAGTAAATGTACAGATCTCTTGCGAGACATCTTAGCTCACCATACATCCATAGAACAGCCAGCACCAGCCCACTTCTCATAGATTTCCCAACTCATTCGCAAGATTTCGCCAATCTGCCCTAATTTCTGCATTTTTCCATAACGCTGCTTTCTTGCCATTTAAACAAATCCAACCATCATGTTCATTCTTGATCTTCCTTGGCAAGTTCTAGACACCTCAACACCTTCATCTAACCTTCAATTCCCCTTTCCTACCATTTTTCCATCTTCAAAACTCCAAAAATAACTCTCGGACTCCTCATTTAGATCCTCTTGTAGATCCCCTGCAGCCTCTTGTAGAATTTCTTGCGAGTGATTTTTCGAAGTCTGATCGCTATGAAAGTCTCCAAAAGGGTACTAGGGGCTTCTTAGGACCTCTCCACACCTTCCTTTACTTCTGCAACAACCAACTCCATCTTACTTTGCCACCAAACCTCTGCACAATCACAACCAGATAAATCATAAGCATAATAATTCCGCATAAAAACACTCAAAAGCATAAAAAGATGTTTTCTTCTCATTTCTTTTCAGAAGTAGCTTGAATAAATGCGATTTACCTTTTTAGTAGTCAATGACATTCATTTTTTCAGTTTTCATCTCTTTTCTTGCAAAAGTAAGGTTAATAGGTAAACTAGGGTTTGCTAGGATTTGCGTTACATTTTAGTTCTTCTTCTTTTTCTGCAAACATATTAGCCCTGTAGAGTTAATTTTCTTTTATCACAATCAAAGCTTCTTCTAAGAATTCATAGAAGTTGGCTTAAGCTTCTAGCGAATTTGTGCCAACACCAACTGATTAAGTGACAGCCTACAGTGAGAGCTATTGTTTGTGCATACAGTACCATCACTTTCAAATTTGTCACGAATTACCAAGTTGATAAAAATAAAGTAGAAAGCCCCACTAGTACTCACCACTTTTGCCCATTTTTAAAATATCAATACAATTGGGTGATTTTATCCATTTTTAACTTACTTTATAGAATTGTTGCCATATGAAATAGATAGGTGAAAATTTTACACCTAAACAACATTTATAAAGTTATAAACTCATATTTTAATAATAAATTTATCAGAATGAAATTAATTATAAAAATAATTAAATGAATAATAATTAAAATTTTTAATGGAAAAAGAAAAATTTACGTATTTATTAATTTGAGCTAAATAGTGTAAAGTGCAACTTGCCATGGAGCACTTAATTTAAGGTGATTATTTGATATAAAGTGGGCGCCCCACTAGAAGGCCTAATGTTGAATTTTACATGTCAAAATTCGATACAGCGGTACCTTAGAGTCATAATTATTAAAAGATTCACCTTTACGAAAATCATAGCCTTTGAGTGCTCATTTGACATATAAACTATTGCAAACGTTTTTATAATATTCATACCTAACCTGCTAGATGCCTTTTCTTTCCCACTCGAATAGATTAGTCATTGTCTCCTTAATGGTATGCATTATATGTCCACGTCAGCATTGATGTCGTGTCAATAAGTTTTGCTTTGATTTATCTTCTAAGATGACTCGTAAAGATATGCAACTATCTCACTTTGAAAATAAGCTTTAATAAAAATTTAAAAAATTAGATTAGTCATTGTCTGCTTAATGGTATGCATTATATGGCCACGTCAGCATTGATGTCGTGTCAATAAGTTTTTCTTTGATTTATCTTCTAAGATGACTCGTAAAGATATGCAACCATCTCACTTTGAAAATAAGCTTTAATAAAAATTTAAAAAATTAGAAAATAAGCTTTAATATGCAAATCTGACATCGTCCGGCAGAATTATGTGAGATGACAATTGGAGGTAAGTCAAGTCAGCTGACAAACTCGAACCAATATTATATTGCAGTAGTTTAATTAAATTGTGTTGTTGATTGAAAATGATTTCAATTTTGATAATATTTTTGATAAAATTTGATAGAAGTTTTTGTAAATCTAAGTTATAGTTGTTAAATTTTCAAGATTTTGGGTGTTTTAGAGGTTTTTATTGATGTTAATCTATTTTTATTATTAAAAACATGATTTAACTACTACTACAAAATTTATTGAAATTTTTTTTGTGTAAATTTCAACCACCACCTTTGACTGTCTGAACAAATCCCCCTCGTAAACAACACTATATTATATTAAACAAATATCCACTAGATGAAAGTACAAGAAAAGACTTTTTGAAATAAACAGTAAGGGGAATTGTGACAACGAATTCAATAGTTAAAAGCAAACTCCATGAGAGAATTAACTACGCATCGAGCTCGAGATAGAAAAAAATCCATTTCATTGACTCTAAAGTAAAATATATAGCAATTAGTACAAAAGTTATACAATCTCTTTCAAATATTCACACATAAATCGACGGGAGGCTCACAAGCTGCAAATGGCCACAAAGAACCCCATGGCTCATGAATACAATAATGGAGAGTAAAGCCGCTAAGCATTATCAATATGCATGAAGCATTTATAATAATAGTTACAAACACCAGGGTTTTGAGAGAAAGAAGTTGATAATCTTTGTCAAGATTAAATTTGACTAAGGAGTCTTGTAGTTGAGTGATGAACACTTCAATCTAATTCTCCCAAGTGTTTAATATCTTTGCTTCAATGATTTTACTCTCTATCTCCTTCATTAATCCAACATTTTAGAACGTTTACCTGGGATCGTTTCCTTTATTTTATTCCTCTTACCCTTTTTGATATAGTACTTTCATTTATGCAAATTCCATTTTATTCAAAATTAGCTACAATAATCATTACTTCTATTTACTAAATTTTTAATTTTAAAGTGGAAGGTAAGGCATAATATTTTTATTATTTCTAGTTGTACTAGTTAATTGGGAAGAATTCTTAGAACCCATGACTTGTATTTCCTTTATGAATATAAATAACAAATAATGAATGTTAAATTTCGTCGCGAATTAAGCCAATTACATCTTTTATGCCAAAATTAATATAACATTCTAATTTCATTTTATTACGTTATTAAATGTGTAACACACCCTACTCTCAATGTTATATTAGGGTTGTGGGTGTAATTAGACTTGATCACTAAGATTTATTATGAAGATGGTGTTATCAAAATTTCCCTTTTCCTCTATCATTTCAAATCATATTTCTAATAGCACTGTCATATTCTGCTTTTCTAGAGTTTTCCAATGTTCTAAATTTCATCTAGTTTGAGCTCCGAACACAAAGTTATGCCCACTTGAAGTTCTTACCTTTTGAAGCCACATCAGCACCATACACTAAAGCCACATGCCTAAGACATGGCAGCCCTTGGCCATGTGTCACGGTCCATGTCCACTGAAATCTTGTCATACTACCGCCAAACAATATTGGTGTTTCTATAAAAGATGTATTATCCAAATCCCCATGAGTTTCAATGTTCCAATAAGCAGGTATGCCCCAAAATGTCAATATGTAAATATGGTTGAGTTACTCCAATATGCTATGTGCAATATGCTCTGATATGAAATATTGGGCTACCAGTGAATTCCCTATAACATTAAACATTTTCTTGACAAGTCAATGGCCCATAGGAAAGCTCATCATGCCATCTCATTTCTTTTACACCCAATCATCGTACGACGTGAGGAAGATCCTAACGTGCCCGACACATTGCACTGCTAACCTATATAATTGGATATTGGGAGATCAAATATTTTCCATGGCACAACCCTCATGAAGTCCAAATATGGAAATTTGTCAATATGATAGCTTAGTCTATCACATCATCCTCAAACATCTAATCACCCCCTCACACATGGAAGATGTTGACATGTCTCCTGCTAGTTGCACTACTAACATGTGCCACATGTTGCTCATATTTGCATACTTGGCATGACAAAAAGGTTGAATTCAGGTGGCATGTGTCATACATTGATGTTGTTTCATAAATATGATGTTATGGCTAGAAATTTTGTGACAAAATGTCTTCTAAGATGACTCATAAAGATGATAGAAATATTTCAATTTGAAAATGAGCATTAATAGAAATAAAAAAATGAAGTGGTGGAACCACTAGCATATTTAGGTTGTTATTTGGTTTATTGGTTATGTCGCAGGTAGTTGCATGGAGCGTGTAAGGGATTACAAGTGTAGCGTGACTGTCATGTCAAAGTTCAGTGCAAGTTTGACACCATCTCTAATTAGAGTTGTTTGAGATGACACTTACAGGTAAGTCAAGTGAGTAAAAAAGCTCAAACAAATATTATGATTAAGAAAACATCCACTTTTAGGAAGATTGAAGACTTATATAATGTATGTTCTTTGAAATAAACAAGAGGGGAATTATAAGGATGAATTTAGTAGTTAAAAGCAAATTACAAGGGAGAAATAAATACACATGAAACTTAATATGGAAAAAAAATCTCATTCACTAAATATATGGAAAAATACAATAAGTTGAAAAAATATGCAATCTCTTTCAACGATTCACATACAAATGGAGAAGGGGCTGACAAGTTGTAAATGTCTACATATAAAATTTCATGACTCAAGAATATATTAATGGGGAGCAAAGCCACTAAGCATTATCAATATGCATAAGAATTTAGAATAATAGTTAAAATCAAAAGAGTTTGAGAAAAACAAGTTATTAATATTTGAGAAGATTAACTTTGACTAAGGAGAAGTCTTGTAGTTCAGTGATTAACCCTTAAATCTAATTCTCCAAGATTTTTAATGTCTTGAATTCATTGATTCTACTCTATATCTCTTTCACTAATCCAACATTATAGAACTTTATTTTTTTTATGGTTTCCCTTATTTTATTCCTTCTCCCCATCCTCATATATTACCTTCATTAATGCGAATTCTATTTTATTTAAAATTAGCAACAACCATGACCATCTCATTTAACTATTTTCTTCAAAATTTCTTTTAACGTGGAAGTTAAGTGATATTTATTTTAATATTTCTATTTGTATTTGCTAATTTGGTGGAATTCGTACAACCCATGACCTCTATTACCTTTTGTAGAAATGTAATGTGTAGATTCAAAACTTATCATGTAATTTAATAAAACATAAGATTCAAATCTACTCTACTCATCTGCAGAAAGAAATTCACGATCGAGAACACAAATCATAAACACACATCAAGATTCAACACACATATACAAAAATTTATCTAGGGGAAAGAAACTGCTCAAAACCCCTTCCTATCTATATTGCATTAATCAAAGAATTTGGATGAATACAATATGCTTGCTCAAGCTTGAGTGAAACCTGCACCTGCATCTTCTATCATGCTACTTCATTGACTGAATCAAGCCAATGCTTAGCCAATTTCTTAGCTTGTCAAGCTCTTATTTCCTTATGTTCATCCTTGAGGAATTATCCCCTATTAATTAAGAAAATTCCTCAATCTAGATTCACAATTTGCTTACACCAATCTTTGATTGCATGCACCAGATGTACAACTTGGAATATTTTACAACTAATAGTACACTTCCCTTGAACTCCAATGTCAATTAGGTAACTCGAATTCTCTGCATGCATTAGTTATTATGGGTTGATTGATTACTTAATTTCTTGATCACTACAGCGAGTTGGAGTTCCACTTCCACTCTTTGATCTTCTAGTCCCTCTTGTATTTACAACTGTTTAACTAATAATAACTCATTTTAACTGAAATACATTGCTAGAAATTAGCAATCAATCACACTGAACTGAACTCAAGTGTCTCCAACTCGAATTAACTGAGTTAACTGAGTGACAAATTCGATTTCACCTTTGTTAACTACTTCCAAGTATTCTTCTGAAATTGAAATTGAAATTTTAATCTAGTTTGACCAAGAAAAATTCAAAACTAGATTTTCTTGCTGCATTTTCAACGCTCCCTCCAGCAAGAAAGGGATTATCTGATACCCCTACCTCTATGGAACTTGAATTTTCCTCTAGACAAAACCTTTGTCAAAATATCTTCATCTTGTTCCTCTGTAGGAATGTATTCCAACAACATGATTTGCATATGGACATAATCTCATAGATGGTGATACCAGATGTCTATATGCTTGGATTGATCTTGAAGTAATGGATTCTCAGAGAGTTTGATACAACTCTGATCTTCATAGTAAATCATAACATGATCCATCGTATGACCAAATAAACCAACACAAATCTTTCTCATCCATATTTCCTCACATGTTGCTTGACTTGCAATCGTGTACTCTACTTTTGTTGAGTTGAGTGCAACAAATATCTACTTCCTATTGTATCAAGAAACCACTGTTGACCCAACACTCAAAATTCCTCCTGATGTGCTCTTCCTTTTTGATGGAATCCTTGCCCAATATTCTTCTATGAAACCTTGCAACTTCACTCCCTCTATTCATTTGTACCAAATACCAAACTGATTAGTGCCTCTAAGGTATCTCAACACATGCTTTGCTACCTTCCAATATAGTTTGGTTGGTTTAACCATTGCTTGAATAAGATGGTTAACTGCAAAACACATGCCAGGTCATGTGTTCACCAAATAAATAAGTGAACCCACAAGTTTCCTATAAATAGTAGCCTCCACTACTTCACCTAAAATAGCATATTCCTTCCTCGAATTCCCTACTAGAGGAGTCTCCATGGGTTTGTTGATCTCCATGTGTAACTTCTTCAATATCTCATTGGCATACTTTCGCTGAGAGACAAACAGTTCCCCATCTCCTTTCCAGACTTCCAAATCGAGTAAATAATGCATGGGACCCATCTTCTTCATCTAAAATTCCCTTGCAATATTTGATCAAATTCTCATCATCGGTTAAAGTTAAATCATAGACATATAATACTATAATAAAACATTTACCTTCAACAAAAATATGGTAAAGGTTTGCATTTGTTTCACTTGTGGTGAAGCCCAACCTAGTGAGATAGTTGTTGATCTAGGTGTACCAAGCATGAGGTTCTTGCTTCTATCCATACAACAATCACTTGATTTTTCACACATGTGACTCTTTGTCAAAGGTCTCAAATCCTTCTAGTTGCTCAATGTACGCTT
Organism: Pinus taeda; assembly: GCA_000404065.3. Taxonomy (NCBI): domain Eukaryota; kingdom Viridiplantae; phylum Streptophyta; class Pinopsida; order Pinales; family Pinaceae; genus Pinus; species Pinus taeda. The sequence continues at coordinate 275,173 of APFE031615012.1, read as the reverse complement.
CCTCCTCAATCACTCCATTGAGGAATGTTGTCTTCACATCCATCTAATGAATCATCCATCCCATCTGTGGTGCAAGTGCTAGAATTGATTTGATTAAAGAGTACCTTTCTACTGGAGCAAAGGTCTCATCATAGTAAATTCCCTCCACCTAAGAGAACCCCTTGGCCACAAATCTGGCCTTGTGTTTCTCAATACTTCCATTTGTTTCTTGCTTCACCTTGTAGATCCATCTCGAACTCGCTAGTGATTTTTCCTCTGGTCTTGGGACTACTTCCCAAACAATGTTTTTGATAATGGAATCATGTTCCTATACCATATTATGAATCCATACTAGTTGTTTCATGGAATTCTTGAATGAGGATAGAACAGTTTCTACAAGCTCACTCACCAGATCCATGTAGCTAGTGTACTGATCTGGTGACATCCTTTGCATGTTCTGTGATGTGGGTGCTCCCACATTTTCTCTATCATCATGCAATAATTTGTGAGCTTCCCTAGTTTGCTTCCTTCCATCTCTGGATGTCTCTTGTTGAGTGGATGTCTCCATTCCCTACTCCTATGCTTGTGGTTGCTCCACAACTTCCTAATATTCTTCCTTTGGAGATATAAGCTCCTTATCTAAATGTAACTGAAGTTCCCTCTCAAGAGAACACCTCATTGCCTTCTCCACATCAAAATTCACATCTCTCCTAACAACCATCATCTTGAGAAATGGAATGTACACACAATAGTTGTGAGGTGTTTTTTTGTACCCCATGAACATGCCCAACTCAACTATAGGCTCTAGCTTTTTCCTTGCATCCTTAAAACCATGGTAGTAAACTCATGATCCAAAGATCCTAGAGTGTGACACATTCGATTTCTTCACTGAAAATGCTTCCCCTGGTGTACTCATGCCAAGAATCTTGTGAGGACTCATGTTCTACAAATAAATAGCTATGTTTCATGCTTCAACCCACAAGTGCAGTGGTAGGCTTTGATCATGCAACATCACCCATGCAACTCCCATAATACTTTTGTTCTTCCTCTCATCTACCCCATTCTATTGTGTGGGGTTTTGTCAACTCCCATTGAATTCCTTCCTTTGCACATAAATTCGTAAACTCATTCGACAAATATTGACCATCGTTTTTCTTATGAGATCCTTCACTTTCCTACTAGTTTCTTTCCCAATAAGTGCTTTAAATCCAACAAACTTGGAGAATGTCTAGTCTTTCTTCTACATGAATAAAATATAGCACTTCTATGAGAAATCATCTACAAAGGTAACATAATACATGTGCTTTGTAGTGGAGGCTTTCGATAAAGGTCCACACACATCTGAGTGAATCTATTCAAGGACTGCTTGCTCTTTATTGTCCCAATCACTGAAGGTGGATTTTTTGTACTTCCCCAATGTACACCCTCTGCATGTATCTTGCTTCTGTAGTGCTCCTTTGCATAGGCCTGTAGAAATTTGTTACATGATCTTCAAAGCACCAAAATGAAAATGGCCAAGTCTTCTATGCCATAATTCACCCATGTCTCGACTCTGCACCTTCTCTATTTTTGTGCTCAATGTCACATCGTATTCTACGTCTAATTTGTAGAGGTTCTTCACTCGAACCCTGATATGATTGATTTGTCTCATGGTGATATATCTCAAGAAAGCCTTCCCTTTGCTAAATATCACACTATATCCACGATCTTCCAACATAACTACAAAAACTAGATTCTTCTTCATATCCAATACAAACATTAGATCCTTGAGCATGAGAGGGGAGCCATAATCCATCTTAAAATTAGTTGTATCAATACCATTCACACTATACCTTTCATCATCTCCCATCTCTATGTGCATTCTTTCTCCTCCAAATCAATGAAAAATTCTTTGTTCCCCTTCATGTGGAATGAGGCACCACTATCCAAATACCACACACTACCCATCATTGTTCTTTCCATGCATGCAATGATGCTGAAGTGCAACTTGAATTGTGAATCCAAAGCTTCACCCGCCACTCCTCCTAAGGGCTTATTGTCCGCCTTCTTGTGTGGACACTTTGTGGCATAGTGTCCCAGCTCATGGCACTGAAAGAACTTGATTTTGGACACGTATTTCTTCTTTCCTTCCTGACCATATTCTACTTTGGATTCAGATTTCTTCCCTTTCCATTTCTTTTCCTTTCCATCCAAGGCATAGTTTTCCTCATCATCACACTTGGATGAGGTCCGATCTCTAGAATTCTGCCTTATTTCTTCTTGAACCAAGTTGGACCACAATCATTCCAAATTTGGTAGCTTCTCCCTCCAATTTACTAAATCCTGGTAGTTGTGCTAGCTCTTGGGAAGGCCTAGAAGGGCTGGGCTTACTAGATCATCCTTTGCTATAGTAAAAATAACTTGACCAAGTTCATCATGACACTGTGTGAACCTATTGAGGTACTATGGTATTGTGTCATTCTTCCACATCTTGATATTTCAAAGCTTTTCCTTGAGTGCCAACTTCTTGTGGTCATTTTTTGTTCTAGAACAAATGTGTCAATGCTTTCCAAATTGCATACAAAGTCTCTTTCCCATGGGTATTAGAGATAATATGATCTCAGACACCCTCTAATATGATCTTCCTCGCCTTTCCTACACACTTCTTCTATTCTACTAGATCTCGAGCATCAGATGTTGGTAGTTTTAAGATAACATTATCTACAAATTCCTTCAACCAATTATCTTCCAACGTTGCCTCCATGTAGTCCTTCCAAGCAACATAATCAAGCTTCGCTCAAGGGCATACTCGAGTCTTAGTCCATAGAAAGACATCCCGCTAGCTCTAAATAATTGATCCTGTAAATTTGACCCTCCTAGAAAGACAAATTTTAATTCTCTTCTCTACTGTGATTCCTACTCTGATACCATGTAGAAATTCTACATAAATTCAAAACTGCTCATGTAATTTACTAAAACATAAGACTCAAATATAGTCTACTGATCTACAAAAATCAATTCATGACCGAGAAGAAAAATCATTAACATGCATCAATATGCATCAATATTCAACAAACATATATAGATATTTATCTAGGGAAAAGAAATTGCTCAAAACCCCTTCCTATCTGTATTTCATTAATCAAAGAATTTGGATGAATACAATACACTTGCTCAATCTTAAGCACAACCTGCACATGTATCTTCTATCATGCTGCTTCACTGATTGTATCTTATATTTCCTTGTGTCATTCCTTGAGGAAATAGCCCCTATTAATTTAGGGAATTCTTCAATCTAGATTTCGCAATTCCTTTAGGCCAACCTCTAACTACATGCACCACCTGTACAACTAGGAATAATTTACAATTGATAGTACACTACCCTTGAAATCTAATCTCAATTGGGTAACTCGAATTCTCTGCATGCATCAATTATTATATGTTGATTGATTAGTTAACTGGGTGATCACTACAATGAGTTCAAGTTCCACTTCCACTCTCTAACCTTCCACTGGTTCCTCTTGCAGTTAAAATTGGATTAACTAACAATAACTCAATTTAACTGAAATAGATTGCTAGAAATTAAAATCAATCATAGTGAAATAATCTCAAGTGTCTCCAACTCTAATTAACTGATTTAACTAAGTGACAAGTGTCATGTCATCTTAGTTAACTACCTCCAAGTATTCTGTTGAAATTGAAATTTGAATTTTAATCAAGTTTGACCAAGGCAAAGCCAAAACTAGATTTTCTTGCTACATTTTCAACGCCTTCATGAACATAAATAAAAATTGATGCATGTAAAATATGGTCACCCTTAATCAAATCATTTGAGTTAGGCTACTTCCACCTTTTATGCCAAAACTATCATCACATTCCAATTTTATTTTATTTTTTTATTACGTGTAACACACCCAACCCCGCAATGTCATATTAAGATTGTGGGGTGTAATTGGACCTGAACTTCAAGGTTTATTATGAATATGGAGTTATCAAGTTTTCATCTTTCCTGTGTTATCTCAAATAATATTTCTAGTACCACCATGATCTTCTGCTTGTCGAGAGTTTTCCAATGATCTAAATTTCTTCTCATTCTGAGCTCCAAGCACAAACTTGTTATTCCACTTGAAGTTCTTACCCTTTTGAAGCCATATATACACCATACATTGAATCCACATGGAGGACACATGCTGGCCCTTGGCCATGTGTCCTGCTCCACATCCATTGATAGCCTCTCATACCAACACCTAACCATATCAACAATTCTATAAAATATCCATTGTCCAAATTCCGGGGGGTTTTGATGTTCTGATAAGCTAATAGGCCCAAAAATGTTGATATTTCTATATGGTTTAGTTCCTCTAATATTCCAATGTGTGATATCCTTTGATATTAAATATTAGGATATCAACGAATTCATTATAACAACAAACCTTTACAAATTCTTGATGGGTTGATGGCCATATGCCACCTCATTGTTTTTGACACCCAATCATCATTTTACATGTGGTGGATCCTAACGTGCCTGACACGTGGCACTGATAACTTGTATATTGGGCTATCAAGATATCGAATATTTTCCAAGGCCCAGACCTCACGAAGTCCCTATATGCTAATATGTCAATATGACGACTTAGCCTGCCACATCATCCTTGAACATATCATTGCTACATGACATATGGAATATATTGACATGTCCCCTACCATGTGGCATTAGTAACATGTGCCACATATTGCTCATATTTTCTTAGTTGGCATGCAAAAAAGGCTTAATCTAGGTGACATGTGTCATACACATGGGATCACCATGTCATTGTGATGTCATGCTATAGGATTACTTGAGACTTTGATACTTTAGTTTCATATTTGACCATATCCTATTAACAAATAATGTTCCATCAAGTGATAACTTCTCTACCATAGACACACCATACTAAACAACTCCCAAAATTTATTTTGATTCTTCTAGGGCCCAGTGTTTGGATAAGTCCTCTTTTTTCCTAGATCTCTGTCCTAAATTCTATTGATTCATGTGATTATGGGTTAAGGTTGAGGCTTTCAAAATTCTAAATTTCATAAAGAAAACTCAGGTCTACTGAGTTAACTCAAATACTCTTCATTTATATTTGTTAAACAACTTCTAAACAAAAAAATGCACTACATTTAACCAAGTAGCTCCAAACTCCTCTTCTTGATTTCTTATAGTATAGAAAGGCCCATATGATAGCTTATCTCCAAGGACAAACAAATCCATTAGCTCCCATAATCATGCAAATGTCACAAGAGCATGATGGTCTACATAGTGACTCATCCTGATAGATTTCATCAAAAAGGAAATATGTGTATATTTGTATACAACCATTACATCCAAAGCGAACCTTTCCATTTATGAACATAAAAAACATATATGTCATATTTAATATAAGAAAAAGGCTTCCATTATGTATAACATTCATGTCTATAACAAAAATATAGAGTAACATCCAAGCGAGCTATCCTAGTTCTCAATTCTTTATCCATGCTTATTCAATGTAACATTACAACATTTATCAATCTATCATTACCAATGTACACAATGTAATAGAATAACATTCAAACATGAATCATGAATCAACGTTAACATTTTATTTACAAGGAGAGAAACAAATTTATTTGTTCAACTTGAACTTGCTTGAAACTAAAGAAGGGACAACAACTCTCACCCTAATCATAGGGACAAATACACTACAAATTATTGCAGTTGGCCAACCCTGAGATGGATCCAATGCCTGAAAGATTCTTTAGTCAGGGAATTCCAACAAAGGGTTAATTTAGTGTATAGATTATGAATTTCATTATCCTCCATTCATAGGAAGCATGAATGTTATCTTTCAAGCATTGAGTCTAGGTTAATCAGACAACAAAATATGGTCATTGAAGGCATAACATAAAAGGAAATATTTTTGCTACTCCCTAGGGTCCCTTGGTGATTCTCCTTCTCTTCAATGTTTCAACTGCACAAGAGTAAATAAACATTTGAGTTCCTCTCAGTCTACTTGACTCAATATGAGGGCCTCCTCTCTGGTTTCTAGTGAAGGAATATCACAAAAGGAAATCTCTTCACTACTCTTTATGGTCCCTTGGTGATTTCCCTTCTCTTTAGTGCTTCACATGCAAAAATATAACCAAAGCACTAATTTAATCTTGGTCAACCCGACTCAATCTAAGGTCCACATCACTAATTTCCCAAGTTAACACAATTCAAACATGGACTCTTCAATCTAGCTTCTAAACACGTGTTTACTAGTCACTTGCTCATGATGGGATCCCAAGTCACTAACATTATATGGAATATGAGAGGTTCATAAGGATTCACTTCCAAAATCACTCACACTCTCCTGAATGCTCGACCTCCAATTGGTTATAAAAATGGCTAGAGCCTTTTCATCTCGACCACTGCCTTTTTGACATTGAGGATCTCTAGGGTCCGTCCTTGGGATACAGAGTCAACTAGGACCTATCAAATGGTACAAAACACATGCTTGGAAAAAGGTTGTACCTCTTCCCCCATCTCTATCATAATTTCTTTGGAATATGGTAATTTGACTAAAACATGAGTGTCAAAATCATTAATTTCTAGAAAGATAGGAAAATTCCCAATCCCCCTTACAAGCTTCCTCAAGCCTTTCAAACATCGTGATTTGTATAGTCTACTGCTCAACTTCAATTTCAAAATTTTATACTTCAATTAGTATAATATTTACATTAAACATTTTTGTAAATATATCCATGTTGGATCCAATATTATTATCCTTTATTTATATTAAAATACTCATGAATTAGAAAAAGGGATGTTTAATCCTTTCCCATTTAACTGAACACCATCCTTAATATTTTACTCTTCATAGAAATGAATCTATACTGAGAGAAGAAATATGTATCCCTTTCTTCATGGCATCCTCTAGTTCCCATGTTACTTCATCTACTCCAAATTGCTTCCATTTTTTAACCGCCCCATCCCACATTTACCCACTTTTATAAGCTCTCTTGGTAAAAATGAGTTGAGAGTTACTATGACATGACCTAACATCCAAGTTATATTTAGAGAAGCATGGTCTACTGAAGGGAAATTTATTGAAACCTCTTAGGGACACCAAATCACCTAGGTGACATACAAACCACCTCATGATCATACCCTAAGTTGAAACTTCTTTTTAACTGAGCTGATGACCTAGCCACACACATAAGTTGCTATGAGTGCTATTGGAAGGATCCAGTCACACACACAAGGCCCCCTCCATGTGGTTGGACCTGAAATTCATAGTTCCATGCATGAAGCCATGAACTAGTGCCACATTTTTAGGGCTAGCCTACAAGCCACTACCCAGAACAACCCAAAACTTTCCATAATCAAGTTTAAGGTGATGACAAGCCTATATGATAAGTTATAAGGCAATATCTTGCTCAGAAGTTTCCAAACACATGGTAACCATAGTAGTTATAGTTCATGCATGCATATCTATTCAATATCTCTTTAACTTCATCAAGGAATAATCAAGAAGGCTCAATTCCCTTTCAAAATAGCTACAACAACACTTGTTAGACCATGCATTCATATAACCATTCTTTAACTCAAAAATCATGAACAAGATTCATAACCTAAGAACATTATTTAACCAGGCCTATAAGTAGAATGAATCCATGACATCCAGTCATAAAATCACTACAATAATCAACATATATTCGCATTGATCACAGTAAGGAAATAACTCATATTAACATATGCAACTTCCAACCAAGTCAAGGACTTCCACCTACCACTCGACCATAGATTGGGACAAACCAAATATTTTTTTCATCCAATCACCCCCATGTGATATTCCAATCATGAATGTAAGATCATATAGGTTAAAAAAAATGTAACCAATGAGGGCTTCTAGAGGCCAAACCATCTCAACCATAAATCAAAGTGATTTCACCTAACAAGTCCAGAAATTACTAATACCAAAAAGGCTTGGATGCCTCCAACTTTCCTCACCATAAAGAAAGTCATTTAGCTATCTCCACCCACTTGTAAAGAGTTATGGGAGAAATTCCATCTACACCCTTGACCCTTGGGAATTTTCTTATACCACCTCACCAGGATTCAAAGTCTACTAGCCATCTAAAGCTTGAACAAAAACAAGGCACCCACAACACCATGTCTATCCAGGAAGCGATAAGGAAAGGATGAAACCATTATCAATCTAGGTAAATCCCATGCCAATAATAACAAATGAACCAAACAACCAAATTCATGTACCATGCATTCAAATCTTAATAATGAAATCACACATGCAACTAATTATCTGCAATGTACACCTATTATAGTTGCTGTTCCAAGATTTTCCTTGCACTCCCTTTCTTTCTTGTCCAAGTGCTTCCTTTCTCTTCGTTTAGAGCTCTATTTATACAAGTGATTGAAGCTAGAACTAACAAAAGCTATGAACTATTTCTTTGATGCCTTTTTATAATTGATGTATAGTCTCTTCCTTTCCTTTTTCCTTTTTTTCTTCATTTTCCTCTAATTTATCTCTAATTTCCCTTGCATTTATATTTGTATCTCTTCATCTCCCTTTTATCCTATTTTCCTTTATTTCTAATATCAATTTCCATTTATTTCCTCTTTTCCTTTGCCAATTTCCATAGCCATTAATTAACCACAAGTGATGCCCACTATAATTTTTCTCCCTCCATTTAGCTTGGAATGTGTGTCCCATGACCTTGGTGTAATTTTATTTGCATAGAAAATCAAGATGAGGTTGTAACAAACCCCTCATCCTTGGCGGAACACTATCCTCGATGTTCAGTTACACTTATGACCAACAAAACATACTATTCATTGGAACTTTATAACACAACTCGTTGCAATATTTACAACAACAACTATTGAAAATATGACAAACATGACAAACATATTGCTTACTGGAGATTTATAACTTAACTTGATGTTGTATTTACAATGACAAACAGACACACACAGTTATATACGAAAAATAATTTGCTTCAACCATCAAATAAAGAAACATATAATTCTTGCATCTAATCAACCATCTCCCATGTATCTTCATCGAGCCCAAAACTACTTCCATTGCACTTTTACTTGCTCTAGTTTTTTGTTCCAGAGCATGAGTTTTTTCCGCTACAATTTGCATTGTGGCTCTAGCTGAAACTATCTATTTAGTTCCGCCTGCAATACATACCAATCAATCACATGATAAGCATCTTGCACATATCTCTTAAGCAATGAAACATGGAAAGAATCATGTAATTTCATTGTTCGTAGTAATGCAAGTTTGTAGACCATTGGTCCAATCCTCTCTAGGATCTCAAAATTCCCACAATATTGAGGTGCCAAATTGGCACATGACTTGATCCTCAAGGAACTCTGTCGAGCGATAAAAAGGTGTCTTTTTAACTCCTAATTACCTTCACATTAATTGTCAACCCAGGGACGACTTTTTATTCCAAGAGTGTACTCAGTCTGAGGTGGCTAGTTTCTCAAGAGTAATATTATGAAATATGTAGTACAGTGCTCAAAATACAAGAATAAACGAATGCTCAAAATGAGATCTACTTACAGCAATAGACCTTGAAGCGTAAATCATTCATTCGAAAAAATAAGCAATGTATCAGTCAAGGGTCCAGTAACAATAACTCATCCCTTTGGAAACTGATGTAACCAAAAGTAATCAAGGAACAAATCATCAATCTGGGAACTAGACAGCAAATGCCAATGCCCACTACAGTTTTAGATCGTTCTACACACCAAAGCAAAGATAATGTAAATAACAGAAAATGGAAAAACAAATATGAAATGGAACAACAACTAAGAAATGGAACAAGAGTCCTGAAATGGAACAACAATTACAAAATAGAACAACAAATCTGAAATGGAACAACAAACCTGAAATGGAACATCAAACCTGAAATGGAACAGCAAACCTGAAATGGAACAATAGTTAAGAAATAGAACAGAAACTAAGTCTAACAAGCAGTAACACCTTGGTCTATAAGATCAAATGCACTAACCGTAATCTATAGGAATCAAACAACAATCCTTCACTCTTAAGGGCAGATTGAATAAAACACACAAATGGAACATCACTGGTTACTGATGAATTATAGAACAATGCTTGAAAACCATATATACACATAGAAAAATTAAATAGTAATCTGATCCAGTTATCATCTCAGTTAGAAAGAGTGCGACTGCATTTCAAAATAGAACAACATTGTTTATAAATCCAACAATCGCAAAGAACATAATTCCTAAGATGAATTCCGTAATGTCAATGAATAAGTGCACAACATAGAGGCTCTGTAATTAAGCAGCAACAATATTTTGTAAAGATTGACAGTATTATATCAACACTTAAAAGAACAATGATACGTTGTAGAGTCAATACAATAGTTCTGTCTTTAGAAACCTTAATAAACTAAACATAACAGAGCATGTGATGTAAACTTCAAAACACATTAGATTGCCGAATAATGTCGATTAAGCAAACCATGCATAAACCAGAAATATAATATATAGTAGCAGCACAATCCACCAGAGGTTGGGCCCTTAGTCGCCAGCAGATGCTGCTGGGCTACTTCAGACAAGAAGGATGAACAACAACTCTTTTATTTATTCATCATCAAACTGTAAAATCATTACAGCAGCTAAAGCCTTGAAGACTACAATGGCAATGCAACAATCCCTATCCTATCATGAATAATCCACCATCATTCTTGAATCTCCAATTTTGAATTCCCTCAATTTTCCATCATTTTTCCATCCTCATCTCTGATCTCTGTTTTCATTTAAATAGAGAGAGATCAGAGAGAAGTTACAATAGAGATAACTACAGCATGATTTCCATTAAAAAATTGGATTTTTTCCAACCAATTGATAAACAAGAAGATATATTTCCATCTAGCTTTCAACAAGAGCAAGACGAATTTGGCTTTAAAGTCGAGATTTGGAGGATGGCCGCAACAAAAAATCTGAGAAAATTGTGCTCAAAGAACCCTGAGTTTCTCTCAGTACAAGCTGAATTTGGGCAAACCGCTCTTCATTAAAGTTAATTGGGTCCATTCTGGACAAAACCTATGTTCCAGATTTTCCAAATTCGTCCTAATTTGATCAGAATTTCAACCGCAAAACTGTCACTTCTTATTCCAATGAATTTCTGAGTTGGCACTTTCAATAATCAAACCTTCAATCTAGAAATTATCTTGGAGTTTAAAAATGGTGAATAATGTTAGAACCAATTTATTAAAACCATCATGGATAAAACCATGCATAATCATCAATTTATTAGAAATAAAGGAAGATAAATAATATTCATCCATAAGAGCATAAATCATTTATAAAATGGATTTAAATGATAAATTATAACAAATGATATAATAGAGAAGAGTAAAAATGGATGAAATAAGTGTTACAAAGTGGTCGTATTCATGGTCCAACATACCCCCACACCGAATATATTGCATGTCCTCATGCAACAAAAAGCTAAATATATTGCATGTCCTCATGCAACCCAAAGACAAAACCTATGTGTTAACTAAGCAAAAAAAATTGTTCATCTCAGCTCATAAAACAAATGAATTCCTCCTCACTTAATGAATATTCAATTTTAGAAATCTTGATTAAGGCATAACAATGAAGTTGCAAAAAAATATGAAATAAGTGACAACAACCTTCATTAACCATTTTCCCAAAAACTATGAACCCAATTCTATTGAAATATACTAATGTTTCTATGTTCCAAAAATCAGATCATTTTGATGCACGGATCATGAGATATAAACAAAATGGTTGTAGTTGAGAGTGCATGATTTCCGAAATTTTATGAACCAATTTAACTTGAAATTATTTGGGTATGTGTATTTTAATAATATGTCTGTGTTTTCTAGAAATCACAAGAATTGAATTCATAGTTTTTAAAAGTATTATGGAAATCAATTTCTGCACTGTAATTGTATGCCTTAAATGAGAAAGAAAATAGAAAACATCCATCATACGTAGAAATTCCTCCCCTCTCTGAAGAATTAGCATGCCCTCATGCAATGTTAGAAAACAAATAGAGGTAGTTGTTACCAGCTGTTGAATTCTATGCTTGGTGTAAAACAATCATGGAATAAGGGAGGTGATGAGAATGAATAAGAATAGTAATGGATGATAAAGAATGTAAATGACATGGTCATAAGAAAGAAGTGAATGAAAGAAAAACTCCCCCAAATTGAAACATAATATGCTGCTGACAAATGGGAAGTGGTAAAGAGGTGTAATGAAGGATGATAAATAATGCTCAAAATGGATTTTCATGAAATTCTCTTAAATTCGTAATAAATCAAAAAATTATGCTATTTTACCTCAAGTTTTACCTCCAAAAGAAAAATGTAGAATGACATATATGTACTGGCATTTTGTGAAGCTGATGTAGGCAGAGTGGGTGCTGAAAGTGATGCAAAAGGTGGAATCCAGGCAAGCACATCGTGTTTGAAAATCGTTCACGTTTGCAAGTTGCTCAAGCCTCTTCTGTTAGTTGCAATAGTGTGGTCATGTTGCGAATAGAGTTCTACCCCATACTTGTTGTTCTCCTGTAAACAAAACACTATTTTGCATACAATGTTCTTGAATCCATAATGTTAGTTTTGAATAGCAACATATAAAATGCATGTAAAAATTTCAATCAGAAAAACTTTTGTATACATGCAATACTAATATTTTATCAAATCAACAAGTTATGGCTGAGTGCAATAATCATATCACATGCAATCCCATAATGCATTTTCCCCCCTCCAATTGAAAAATGGATTCCATGACCATAAAGCCTATGAAAGGTGTTATGCTGACGACAAGGCAAGAGAATGAACAATACAATAGTAAATGAAGCAGAGTACACATATCAATGATAGAACGGCAAGAGTTATGGTTATAATGAGAGCAGAGTGTATAAAGATAGTTATGAATAAAATATAGGACGCTTTGGATTGATGATAAGTTATGAAAAGAGAAAAAGGACAATAATATGCCAAAAAGATGCTTTACTGACATATTCTAGCTGAAAAATGATGTGATTGATCAACAAATAATTTCTCGTGCATAAAGGTTCAAAATAGGGAAAAAAAAAATTAAGGTAATAACTTCTCTGATAAAAAGAAAGAATAAGAAAAGGGTATTATAGTAATAATTGACGATAAGATATAACCTCGGCAGGGTTGCTTTTTAACCCATATGAGCCAGGATCCTCAATTTATAACTAGAGAGTTTCAGTGTTGTTCTACAAAAGAGATCAGTGTGCCGGCATGGTAATCAGATAACCACACTGCCATTCACTGGGATGTAGCAAAAGTGATCAGGCCGGCTCATGATGAGACCTCCTGTTCCAAGGATAATTTGGCTATTCAATGGATCATAACCCAGGTGTGGTGGCCATAATGAGAATGTCACTTTGTTACAACCTTATGAACATGGTAGGGTGGCTCGTAATGAGACCCCCTATCCTCCATCTTCGAACAAAATTTTCTTGTTATTACTCATTTTTATAATAAAAAGAGGGAGGCTCAGTACTCCTTAAGAGTATGGATGGTGGAATAAGTTGAACATGTCAATAGAAAAAAAAACCCATAATCTCATTTATTACAGAGAGAGAAGATTATAACCAGGAAGGGTGGAACCAGCATGGTATTAAGATGATCAAGCAATATCATGTACAACAGAACACAATGCAGTAAAGTAGTACATAAATAATTGTGTCATTTTTGAAAATAAGTTATCATCAAGGAGTTGTCATGTTACAGATCATAACGTGAATGATATTAACTCGCTTCAATAGAATTCATAATTCTTGTCCTCATAAAAATAGTGCACCTCATGCCATGAAAGGGAATCAGTAAAATGTGGTTGAGATGAACTAGGAATAATCCCACAAAAGGAAGAAAGGGTTGCTCTCGAAAATACTCCCAAAGTGTTGCTCATTTGAAGGAACAACAAAAACACTCAAAAAAAGTGTTGTTCTTTGTAGGGAACAACAAAGGAAATGCACACCAAAAAGAAAAAATACACATGAAAAAGTGTGAAAATGCAAATATCGTTCCTTTGAAAAAAGGAACAACAAAAATGAAAAGTGTCATTTCTTTAGAAAAGGAACAGCAAAAACGCAAGTGTCGTTCCTTTGGAAAAGGAACAACAAAAATGAAAAGTGTCGTTCCTTTGGAAAATGAACAGCAAAAACGCAAGTGTCGTTCCTTTGGAAAAAAAACAACAAAAATGAAAAGTGTCGTTCCTTTGGAAAATGAACAGCAAAAACGCAAGTGTTGTTCTTTTGGAAAAGTAACAACAAAAATGACAAGTGTTGTTCCTTTGGAAAAGGAACAACAAAAATACAAGTGTCGTTCCTTTGGAAAAGGAATAGAAAAAATGAAAAGTGTCGTTCCTTTGGAAAAGGAACAACAAAAATGCAAGTGTTGTTCCTTTGGAAAAGGAACAGCAAAAATGAAAAGTGCCGTTCCTTTGGAAAAGGAATAGCAAAAACGCAAGTGTCGTTCCTTTGGAAAAGGAACAACAAAATGAACCGTAAAAAATGAACAACAAAATGAAAGTGAAAAAGGAATGGTTGACACAAAAGGTGCTGTTCTTTTGAAAAAAACAACAAAACGAAAATGTTGTCCCTTTAGAAAAGGAACAACAAAAACAACAAAAGTGCACACAAATGTTGTTCCTTCAGAAAAGGAACAACAAAATGCACAAGCATAAAATGCAAGCACGCACAGAATGAATTAGCTGTTCATTGTATTGATGCTGAGGATGGGTTACAGTTTGAATGAAGAAATACCTGAAACACAAAATATAAGAGAAATCAGAAAAGAAACAACAAAATACAGTATGTAAATAAATAAATTAAGTTACAACAGTTATGATATTATGTAAAGAAATGACCTCTTTGAAAAATGTTTTGGCAGCAATGATAAGACATGAATATTCAAATTGAAATCAATTCTTCATTTCTTCTATTATGAATCCATTGGGTAATGACTTGGATGAAATTCCTTTGTTTCATTAAAATTTCTTTCAAGAATCACTTGTCCATAAATTGACATTCTTTTTCTCCTAGGACCTGCAAAAAAACGAGTGTCTACCTGCAATAAAACATTAAATCATAGAGAAAGAGAGGTGATCAGGCTCCCCTAATCCAAGAATTATGCAAAAAAATAACAATTAGTTACTATGTATAACAAATCCATTGATAAAATAACAAAGTAAAATTTATCTGTCACTTGCGGGAGAGCAGTGGCCAATCATGCTAACCTGCAGTGTTTTAATCACAACTTCTTTGTTTTTCATCGCAATTGAGTGATTCCAAAGCCAAATGAGAGCTAATTAAAAGGTTTATCTCCAATAGAAACAGATTTTAAATATTCAATGATATGATATGTCAATTTTAGTTAGAACATCCTGCATAACAAAGTCATTTTCGATTACCCAACTTAGACCAACAGTTGATATTTCAAGCATAAATTTTTCGTTTGATGTCAGATTCGAATGATTAAAATTGGAAATAAAATAATATTGATTTATGTATCTCCAATAGGAACAGGTTTTGAAGAAAAGAAGAATTGATAGGTCAAATATTGTAAGGAACAGTCGGAAAGACATAGTTTTAGGGGTGCTGATTTACGATAGATAGTCAGTGTTTTGATCATAACTTCTCCATACGATATCAACAATGAGTTATTCCAATTGAATTGTAATCTAAATTAATAGGGGAATATACCATAGTAACAGGTTTTAAAAATTCAAACATTTAGACCTCCAAAAACTGACTGTCCCAACTCTACTCCCAAGCTGCCCACTAGACACCCTGTCAATGATTTGGTTCTCACTTTTTCGTTTCAAATCCAAATTGAGTGATTAAAATTGGGTTAGAAATTAGACATCAAGGGATACCTAGAGTAGAAACATGTTTTAAAAATATTCACTTTTGGTCCCTCAAAACATGACTGTCCCGACTGTGTTTGCAGAAATTCCATCAAGCCCACAAGCCAAAGAAATATGATATTGAAGCATTTTTTCAAATTGGTGATAAAAGTGAATATGAGTGTTTGTAGAAATATTATTTTCATTATAATTCATCTACATACACAAATGAATTAAAAAATTATCACCAATGTTGATTTGCATAGCATGTTGCAACAAAAAACAACTAGTTTTACATAAAAAAACAAAACGCATTTATTTATTCCTTTATTTATTTTATTTTCTACACTAACCTATTTTGATTTGAAAAATGAATATGACTACGTATATGAGTACTTCCAGTGGAGCCATTTTCAAAATAAGGTTTCACGTATACACATACCCAAATTTGAAAAATACATATTAATGAAAATTAGGGTATGAGAAGCCAACTTCCCTTGAAAAAATGGTATCAAAAATTGTTGAAGCATAGAGTGATGTTGCAAACAAATGATGCAGTGAAACCAATCTTCAATGTATCCGTTACTTTCTTGATTTCTCATATCCATCAGATCATGAAGTTCTTGAGCTTTTAAAATAGTTTGTTGATACATACTATAAGAAACCTCATTTTCTTCCATAGCTTCTACAATTTTTGAATTTGAAACATTCTGAATCTCATTGTAAGTTTTCTCTAATGGCACATGTGAGATAGAATGGGTGGGAAGGGTGGGTAAATTTAGCAGTTCAACATTGTAATCATGTTGTACTGGTTTATTATGGTGAGGGTGTGGAATTAGTTGACTAGGAAAATGTGTAAGGAATGGAGCATTTTGATGATGTGGTTGATTGGGTTGTGTGAATAGTTTTGATGGGCAATCAAGATGTTGTGGAAGAGCTAGTGAAGAATATAGAGAATGTGTTTGTGCTACAAGATGAGGGAGAGTAGTCATGCAATCAAAAGGTGAACCATGCCAAACTTGTAAACAAGATTGGTGGTTATATTGAAATTGACATGTCTGCCCTAACACATTAGTATTCCGTAATGGATTATGAAAGTACGAGAATCGAGAAAAAACATTTTGAACCATACCTGTAGGCCTTGTTGCAGCTTCCCCATCTCTTTTATATGCCACTTCCATCCCAGATAAGGAAGAGTGAGTATCTATGGGATGCTCCTTTTGGTCATGAGGACAAAACACTTCATCAAATTCTTCATTTTTATGAACCTGCAAAACATCCAATTTTTCATTTAGAGAGCTAATAAGATCAACTTTAAAATTTTCAAATAAAACATTGATTTCAACTCTTATGTCTCCTATTCTTGTAGCAGATTTGGAAATGAAGGAACACGCATCTCTAGAATTCTTACCAGCCTTGGAGATTCCTCTTGAATACCTTATGCACAACTCACAAACATCATCATATGATAACTAAAAAACATCACCTTTTCCTATCAGATTTAAGTGTTCTAAAAATTCATCTTTAATCCTTTAAGAAGGAGTGTTTTTAAGATCTCTTTTTCAAAATGCTTATATTTTGATTTTTGAATGTTGTATTGAAATCGATCTAAATAGTCCTCCAAGCTTCCATCTTCCCCTTGTATCATATCGAAAATATCTTCATTGGCCTTGCAATACTCTTGGTACTTCTTCAAGAATACGTTTTTCATGTCCTCCCATGTTTGGATGCAGTTCCCACCTATGCTCATGAACCATCGAAGAGTTGCTCCTTTTAGAGTAAGAGGAAACACTTTCAATCTTTGATCATTAGTACAATAATCATATCCTCTACAAAGCATTTCGAGCTCAAATAAAAATGTATCTAGATCTTCATTTGCTAAACCATGAAAATTGGTAGAGAAGATGGGGGAGTTATGTGCATTTGTGTCACTCCTCCTAGATCTTTGATAGGAAATTCAAAAGTAGAAATGTGAGCCATTTCTTACCATAATAGAAGATGTTCTTCATGTGTTTCTTCAAGGCTCCTTCTTGAAATGTTCCTGTCAATCAGTTAGTGAAATGGGTGGTGCTTACATCACCACTTAAGTGAAATCATGAGATTTGTTTTTCAAAATTTCTATTTTTTTCATTGACACAGAAATTCAAACATCTATTTCTACCCTAAGTTCTTTAGCAACTCTATTGGAAAGCGAGTGGGGGAGCAGGGCTTTTACATGCTCCTGTATGCAGGTTCTTACCTTCCATTTTTAATACCCAATTCCTTCCTAACAGGCACTCATAAGATGCACACTACTCTTTAAAAATGGCTACACTCTCCCCGACAACGGCACCAAAATGTCGAGCGATGAAAAGGTGTCTTTTTAACTCCTAATTACCTTCACATTAATTGTCAACCCAGGGAAGACTTTTTATTCCAAGTGTGTATTCAGTCTGAGGTGGCTATTTTCTCAAGAGTAATGTTATGAAAGATGTAGTACAGTGCTCAAAATACAAGAGTAAATGAATGCTCAAAATGAGATCTATTTACAACAAAAGACCTTGAAGCCTAAATCATTCATTCGAAAAAATAAGCAATGTATCAGTCATGCGTCCAGTAACAATAACTCATCCCTTTGGAAATTGATGTAACCAAAAGTAATCAAGGAACAAATCATCAATCTGGGGACTAGAAAGCAAATGCCAATGCCCACTACAGTTTCAGATTGTTCTGCACACCAAAGCAAAGATAATGTAAATAACAAAAAATGGAACAACAAATATGAAATGGAACAACAGTCCTGAAATGGAACAACAATTACAAAATAGAACAACAAATCTGAAATGGAACAGCAAACCTGAAATGGAACATCAAACCTGAAATGGAACAACAAACTTGAAATGGAACAACAGTTAAGAAATAGAACAACAACTAAGTCTAACAAGCAGTAACACCTTGGTCTATAAGATCAAATGCACTAATCGTAATCTATAGGAATCAAACAACAACCCTTTACTCTTAAGGGTAGATTGAATAACACACACAAATGGAACAACATTGATTACTGATGAATTATAGAATAGCGCTTGAAAACCATATATACACACAACACACTTAAATAGTAATATGATCTAGTTATCACCTCGGTTAGAAAGAGTACGATTGCATTTCAAAATAGAACAACATTGTTTATAAATCCAACAATCGAAAAGAACATAATTCCTAAGATGAATTCTATAATGTCAATGAATAAGTGCACAACATAGAGGCTCTATAATTAAGTAGCAATAGTATTCTGTAAAGACCGACAGTATTATATCAACACTCAAAAGAACAATGATACGTTGCAGAGTCAATACAATAGTTCTGTCTTTAGAAACCTTAATAAACTAAACATAACAGAGCATGTGATGTAAACTACAAAACACATCAGAGTACCAAATAACATTGATTAAGCAAACCACACATAAACCAGAAATATAATATACAGCAGCAGCACAATCCACCAGAGGCTAGGCCCTTAGCTACCAGCGGATGCTGCTGGGCTACTTCAGACGAGAAGGACGAACAACAACTCTTTTATTTATTCATCATCAAACTGTGAAATCATTACAGCAGCTAAAGATGTGAAGATTACAATTGCAATGCAACAATCCCTATCCTATCATGAATAATCCACTATCATTCTTGAATCTCCAATTCTAAATTCCTCAATTCTCCATCATTTTTCCATCCTCATCTCTGATCTCTATTTTCATTTAAATAGAGAGAGATCAGAGAGAAGTTAAAATAGAGATATCTACAACATGATCTCTATTACAAAATTGGATTGTTTCCAACCAATTGATAAACAAGAAGATATATTTCCATCCAGCTTTCAACAAGAGAAAGACGAATTTGGCTTTACAGCTGAGATTTGGAGGATAGCCGCAACAAAAAATATGAGAAAATTGTGCTCAAAGAACCCTGCATTTCTCTCAGGACAAGCCGAATTTGGGAAAACCATTGTTTAGAAAAGTTAATTGGGTCTGTTCTGGACAAAACCCATGTTTCATATTTTCCAAATTCGTCTTCATTTGCTCAGAATCTCAACCACAAAACTATCACTTCTTATTCCAGCGAATTTCTGAGTTGGCACTTTTAATAGTCAAATCTTCAATCTAGAAATTATCTTGGAGGTTAAAAATGGTGAATAATGTTAGAACCAATTTATTAAAACTATCATGGATAAAATCATGCATAATCATCAATTTATTAGAAATAAAGGAAGATACATAATATTCATCCATAAGAGCATAAATCATTTATAAAATGGATTTAAATGATAAATTATAACAAATGATATAATAGAGAAGAGTAAAAATGGATGAAATAAGTGTTACAAAGTGGTCGTATTCATGGCCCAACAAGCTCCTCTAGGGTTTGATGCATAAGTACACATGCTCCCCAACCTAAAACTCCTTGAATGCTTAATAATCTTCATAACTCTTATGATATTCTTGTGTTGCATTCAAATTCCTTCAAATAACCTACATCTCCTACTCCATCTTAGCCAACATATCCAATCCAATCCACACCCTATTCACTAGATCACTCTAGCTAATAGGAGTATTAAAAATCCACTTGTATAGAGCCTCAAATGGACTCATCTTCAAGGATTCTTGATACCCATTATTATAAGCAAACTACACCAATGGAATATAATCTTCCCACTTCCTTTAATGATGCATGACATACATCCTCGACATACCCTAAAGAATATTCATAACCCTCTCTGTCTATCCATCTGTCTACAAATGATAAGATGTGTTGAAGGCTAACTCTGTCCCCAAGCTTGCAAATAAGTCCTTGCAAAACTTTGAAGATAACTCCACATCTTTGTCTAATATGATCTTCTTGGCATCTCCATGCAACCTCATTATCTCCCTAATGAGGATCTAAGCTACCTCACTAGCTGAATTAGCAGATTTCACTGTGATGAAATGAGTTGCCTCACTCAACCTGTCAACTAAAACCATGATGGAATCATGTTGTCTTAATGTCCTCAACAATCCTGTAATGAAGTCCATGGAAATGACCTTCCCATTTCCATTTTTGAATAGGGATAGGCTATAACAAACCACTTGGATCATTGCATTCAACTTTCACCTACTAACTATCTAACCACCTTGCAACAAACTCAACCACCTCTTTCTTCAAAATCATCCTATGGTACAACTTATTTACAACTTTCAATTTTCTGGTATCTTGGGTGGTCTGAATACGACTTGACACGAAAATATATCAAGATAAGTTTCTTCAAATAATTTTTATCTAGCACATAATTCCTGCTCTCGAATATGACCAAGCCATATGTTGTAAGGTAATACTTCTCATCCTGATCACGTTCACCATGTTGTTGCAATCCATGCTTCACTTGTTGACACCTCTCATCATGTTGCCTTGTCTGTAACAACAACTCCTACAAATATATCCCATAAGAGCACACATTTGAAATATGATTCACCTAGACTCTCCTACTATGAGCATATTCACCCTTGTTCTCTTTTTTCTTGGTGTACCATGTCTCAAAATCTAACTCATTGAGAGTGTCTGACCATATAGCTTTCCTAACATTAAGATTAGGTTGGTCAAATAATGTAACACCCTCCTCCCACATCTACCCAGTAACTAGCCAACCAAGGTAAAAATGCAATGAGAGGCTACTATGATTGGATTTGACCTCCTATGTGACCTTAAGGAAGTGGAATCAACAAAATGTCACACACAATCATACAACATGAGCTTTAGGACCCATAAAAGCTAATCCAACACTTCAGACAACTTGCCCTTGGGTCCTACTAAAGTTTTGACCATATTAGGCTCATTTTCTCTCATTCTATAAGCATGAAAGCATCTAGAAACCCAAAGTCACTCTCACAGGTTTATGTGCCAGCATCCAGGGACCCATTTTTCCAGTTCCGTGCCAGGGTCCTCAGGATTCAGGCCCACAACCCAGGTCATTTCCCATAATGGAATGATAACTTAAGATCAGTAAAATAACAGGAAGAAAATGATGCCAAAACAATAATTTGAACAAGACCTTAACTAGACCCCTACTAGCCATGAAAGGAATTCCGTCAAACATATCATCAACATGTTGCCTATAGGTGTAAACAACATAATTAAGTGTTTGAGAATCACTATGAACCATTGTTCCCTCATGTCATTTGCTCCTTTATCATCTGTTATGCCATAGATACATTATCCATTCATTTACAAGTAAAAACATGATGAGAGCCATACATAGTTGTTGTCATAAACATACATATAACCAACATAATAGGGACAAAAATATCATAAACATATCAACCATAAAATACACATATACATCAGTACATTTACACATGAAAATCAAGGGAACGAATCTATCATTGATGAATGTGATAAACCAACCAGAGATGGGACTACCACATTCCACCCCTCCATAGATTGGCTAGGCCAAGTCTCTCTTCAACCAATCACCTCCTTTCCATATTCCAAGCATGAATGTGGGACTCATAAAAAACCCCAAAAAACACCAACAAGCATGGATTCTATCGGAGTTCTCTAGCTACATCATGAGGAAATTGAGTGCCTCCTAGTCTCTCAAGATTTACCGTAATTCACAGTTTGATCCAGGGATCACTAGGCCCTACACCAAGACACACTCTCCATGATTTATTGTACATCCCATCCTGGGACTAATAGGCCCAATAGAGAGAAATCCACATCTTGTATTTACCGTATATCCCGCCATTCACAAACAAGGATTCCTAGGCCCACTGAGGCACACAATCTGGCTTTACCACAACCCATAGTCTGATTCAAGGCTTACTAGGCCAGTGGATTTTACATGATCCACAGTCTAGTTTAGGGACCACTAGGCCATGTGTTTCTTAGTTCGGAGATCCACCCCACTCATCTTCAAATCCATTCCACCATCCCACATTAACCAAATATGAGAAACCCATCTCATCAAAGGTATCACGAAATGGAAAGGCTAGGGTGAAGAACACTATCAAACTTAGAAAAACGCATGCCATGATAGAAAAGAACCACATGCAATACCATGCATGCCAAATCTAGCAAGTAAAATACACATGTAAGTTGATACTTGCAATGAAGACCATTGTAGCTACTTGATCCTTCCTTTCCTTGCTTGATCTTTACTTCCTCTTGCCCTCTTTTCCTTTCTTGCTGCAATGCCAAAGTGCTCCAAGAAACTAGAAGTTTCTAAGAGTGAGTGAGAGAGAGAGAGAATAATGAGAGAGCTCCAAAGCTAATTTTACAAAAGCTTACCAACTGATCCTGAGAAGCCTTTTTATGAATGAGGCTTCTATTTTCTTCATTTTCCATTATTTTCCTTCATTTTCCTCTATTGGCTTAGGAGGTTGCGACCCAAGTTAGGAGTTAGCTATGCCAACCAACAAAACCTTACACTACTGGCCCTTGCGGCAACAACCTGCGTAACAAAGGCTACAGTCTCACTTGAAGAAGTATGGGGGGATGCAAGAACCAAATTTCTGCATTCAAAGACTAGTGTGATGCCTTTCATCACTTCAGATCTGCCTTCACGTAGATCGATACACTCTTACGATTTCTTGATGCAATTTTGTTGAACAACCTTCCGAACTTTGCAAAGGTCTACGATAAGTCTCTACAGACCTTTAATAGTCAATTTATCCACTTACGTGCACTAGAGACCAACCCTAAATTAGTGTTCATTCAGATATACTTAAGTTATTAGTAAACATAACAAAATTCGTTAGAGCCTTCACGAAAGTACTCAAGCATGCATTGCGTACATTATTAAGACTTATTCAAGAGAATCACGCAACATTTGATCCATATTCCATCAAACACATTATTCATTGATATCATATAAAATTTAATAGAGATAAACAGAAATATGCAAGAATCCTTCAGAAATTGCCTTTATTGATCTTCAATTTAGGATTACAAACCCAAAAATTTCCCTGCGCACATAGCTGCAGTGATCCACGCACTCATCTGCAGACTCTACCTAGGCCTCTGTGCACTCAGCTACAGAACCTTTCTTCTTCTTTCTTACCCACTTATTCTCACTATCACTTCCTATTACCTCTCATCATCAATTGCTTGCCTTAGACTCTCTAAGACACTCCTATTTATATCCATTTTCATACAATGCCATGGTCCACAGACCATGGGTGATTCTCAAAACCGACTCAACTTTACATAAAACAAGGGCTAAAACCCTTTGAATCCTATTCATCTATGTGCTCAGCATCGACAAAATCACAGAGACTTTACATTATTTACAAATCCTATACCAAAATGTGGGTTATCTTAACCCTAAATTGACCCAGGCATTACACAGTAATTTGTCACTGTCCTTGTTACCCCTTCTCCCGCACATTGGAGGACTTATTTTGGGACCTTTGAGAAGTGACATAACTTGAAAACACTTGCATTGTATCCCCTTGAGTATGTACTTCATATGCCCTGAAGGCACCTTCTGCAAAATACCCATAAAAATAGCCCTTTTTGCATTGGCATTGTTCCACAGTGTATCACTCGCGCCAATGGGGGAAATCCTCCAAAGAGGGCACGTCAGCTGGGGCTCTGTCTCAGAGTCGCACTCGTGCCAACCCAGTTGGGTAAAGTTTTTAACAAACCAACTTGCGAAGGTTCTTCCTAACCTATTCATGAACTGATTCCAGCTTGAGTTAGTTCAGTTGGGCTTCGAATCTCCATAGAAGGGAAGTAGTTCCCCACCTCTCATGGAAGCTTCTTAATGATAAGACCAATCCCATGAATCTTGTGGATGATCCTAACTCCTTCTCCTCTTTCTATATAAGCTTGTCCTTTTGCCTTTGACAAGCTAGTTAGTAATTCTACTCTTCAAGCTCCAAATTCTAAGTCCCAAAGTCTGAGAATTTCTAAACTCATGCTACAAGAGGCCTTCTTCATCCCCATAAGGCTAAATCCAAAGTGAGCAGATTCTTGTCCAAGTAACCAAGGAGAGAGAGGCTTGTTCCCCATTCCCAACAAGCTTTGCAAGGCATGTGTTGCTGATCACCCAGCCAAAGGAGGATTTGATGTCAGAACTATGGTTGTATTCTTCTTTGTTTATCAATAATAATAGACGACTATCATTATGGCTCCACTCTTATTGTCTTTATCATGATGTTTGAGTTATATCCTTTTTGACTGATATATAGTTGCATCTCTTGGATTTTATGCTTGTATTTGTGTCGTTCTTTGCATGTGCAGGTGTCGGTTCATGAGGATCGTGGGGACTGTGACCAGCCAGAGCGAAAGAACGAGAGCGATGACTCTTCTACAAGTACTAGTGTTGGATTCAAGGTAGGCCCTCATCATCGGTCTTTGATTTGCAATTAGGAACCTGCGTGTTAGCGTCATTTGATTGTTTCTAGAACCCATTTAGGCCAATGGAAAGATCAACTTTAAAATAAACCGAATGAATCTAACAATGCATTGGAACATAACGCTCACATTCTAGAGGTCTAGGTTAGAGATGTGCTCCGGCGTCGTTAAACCTAGTCACTTTTGTTTCCGCTCAAGGTTGGGCGATTCCTCCTTCTGTGACTCAATTGTGGTCTAGTACGGACTTGTGCTCCCACGTACCATCGAGTATATGGGGAGACCCCACTAGGTTATCATCCTTTATCTACAGGAAGCCATGTCTGCCACCTTATAGCTCGTAACACATCGAACACAACATTCGGGAAGATTGAATTCCGTACAGAAAGTCCCTGGTTTTCATATGATTGCTAAGGTGTATATGCAGTTTTATGGATTGTCTCGTAAACCCTCTACGTATTTCTCCAGAGTAGTCACTTTTTTTTTATCCTTTTCGGATTCCCTAAAAGAAAAGGCTCACTTGAGAATTTTTCACTTCGGGCTCACTAAACATTCGAAGGCAACTAGAGTCATCTTTTTGTCCTTTTCTCGACTCTTTAAAGTGTTGGCATTATGTTTCTGGTGAGGTTATATGTTACAGATGTTGTACTTGATGGCAACACCCATGGCAAGGCTCTCAATATGATGAAAATTAAGAAGTACGCAGGATAACAGTTCAGAAGATGCGTACCTACAGGTACGTCGTGTAGGGACCGCGGCCAGACACGCAGGTCAGCCGTTCAGGAGGTGCGTACCCCCAGTGCACTCATTTCAAGGCAGAGAAAAGCACACGTGGGGTTTCTTATGTTTAAACTCTTGGTATTTAGCCGACGGTATTGTGTTATTATGGTTTTGGCCCGTGGTATTGGTCCATGATTTGAGGAAGAGCTTGCCTATATAAAGCAAAGGAGATCATTTGGCTTGAGTATCTTTTGGAATTGAATATCTTAAGATTTGAAATATTGGGTTCTCGGTTTAAAAGCTTGATCTATAAAAGAGAATTTGAAGGCAAATCTGTGAAGGGTGATCTCTCGAGCGCAAGATCAGATCTGAGCATCTGATTGTATTTCGGCCCTAATCAGAGGTACGCAGGTGATTAACAGTGCGAGTGCGTGGGCACGCAGAACAGAAGAAGGATAAGTGCGTGGGTACG
Source organism: Pinus taeda (assembly GCA_000404065.3). NCBI lineage: Eukaryota > Viridiplantae > Streptophyta > Pinopsida > Pinales > Pinaceae > Pinus > Pinus taeda. The sequence goes on along the minus strand of APFE031615012.1, from coordinate 248,726 downwards.
CAGGGGCAACAAAGGCGTAGTGCGTGGATACGCAGAGGCAACGAAGACGCAGTGCGTGGGTACGCAGAGCGACGAAGGTTCAGGTGCGTACGCACAGAAAAGGTACGTGACGCGATAGTGTCTTTGGGTGCATGGCTTCAGTGAAGTACGCGGCGCGATAGTGTATTTGGGTGCGTACTGTACGCAGCGCAGTAGAAGAAGCAACGCGTGGTCACACAGTGTAGCAGAAGGAACTCTGCAGGGATATGCAGAGAAGTAGAGGGTGAAGTGCGTAGCGACGCAGGCCAAAGAAAGGAAAGCTGCGTATCTATCTCATGACTATCTGTTGACTGAATTTTTCTGTTGATAAGGTGTTCTGGGTTTAGTTCTGTGTTGTTGATCTGGTTACTGCTGTTGACTGTGAAATCTACATGTACTTGATGATCATTTGATGTATATGGATCCAGTTTGAAAATTTATGAAAGTGGTCCTTGAAAGAAAAGAAGTAGGGGGTTGTAGCTCCCTTCCAGGAGAGACTGGAAAACGAGAGAGAGTTGTAGCTCTCTGCAGGTTGCAGCCTGCGTACTGGTAAAGGACTCCACCAGTACAAGATCATTGTAAAAGGAGTTTCTAATTTGAAAGAAGATAGGGACATATTGCAGCAGGTGGTTTTCACCCACATTGGGTTTCCACCTTATATCTGGTGTTCTTTGATGTGACTGTCTGTTTTTCTTGTTCATGCTCATTGTTTTATGGTACTGATATGCAAAAATAATTCAAAGTATAAATAAGGAAGAATTGTTAAAAGGACTAGATAATACTGATTCACCCCCCCTCTCAGTATTATTTTCAACAATTGGTATCAGAGCAGGTCCTTCTAAAGAAGCTTGATCGCTTGAAGGAAGATCTTTCATCATGAGCAACTACGAGAGGGAAGCATCTATCAGGCCACCGGTTTTTGATGGGACAAACTTCAATTATTGGAAGGTAAGAGTTACTGCCTATCTTCAATCTCTTGGTACAGAAGTTTGGAACATCGTAGAGACAGGCTATGCTTTTCCTTCAACTACTCCTACAGATGCAGACGAAAAGAAGAAATACGAAACAAATGCAAAAGCAGTCAATACCCTACTAGGATGCATATCTCAAACAGAGTTTGTGAAAGTTATGCAATATAAATCAGCAAAAGAAATATGGGACAAGATTGTCTTGAGCTACGAAGGAGATGAACAGGTAAAGTGTGCTAAACTTCAAACTTTCAGAATTCAGTATGAGAATCTCAGAATGTATAATGATGAAAGTGTGGCTAATTACTTTCTTCGGGTAGATGAGATTGTTAATTGTATGAAAAATTTGGGTAAATAAATAAGAGAGGCTATTGTGGTTGAAAAGGTTTTAAGATCATTGTCCCCCAAGTTTGAATCTAAAGTGTCTGCAATTGAAGAAAAGGAAAATCTACGAATTCTTACTATGTCTCAGCTACATGGAATTCTAACTACTTATGAAATGAGAAATGGAGGTCCATCAGATAGAAAAGAAGCTGCTTTCAAGGCATCAGGCAAAGGAGATTATTATGAAGCAAGTCACGTACTAGAAGAAGAAGAAGAAGAATCAAATTTTGTCAGAAATCTTCAAAGGAGTGCTGGAAGGTTCAGAGGTAAGTTACCTTTTAAATGCTTTGCTTGTGGAAGAGTAGGTCATTATGCTGCAAAATGTCCTTATAAGGATAAAGGAAAGGAACCTGCTAGATGGAACAAGAAACAGGGGGCAAATAAGAAAAGCTACTACACTCATGAAGATAGGGATGGTCTATCAAATAGTGATGAAGATGAACGAGGTAATGAATATAAACTGGTAATGGCATTTGAAGATGATGATTATATGGATGCTATAGATGTGGATAACCTTTTTGAAGAAATTACTAGACTCAAGAGATGTATAGAAGAAAAGAATATGATCATTGATACTCTACAATTTCAAATTGATGAAAGGAAAAACATTTTGAAAAGTTAGAAGGTGAAATTCTTGCTCTTAGAAAAGAGATTGAGAAAACAAAAGCTATTAATCTTAAGTTTGTCAAAGGATCTGAAACTCTGGATGAGATTATAAATGTACAGCATTCCCCTCAAAAGGTCTGGTCTATAATGGAGAAACTTTTCAAGCATCCACTTCAAAAAGTTATCTTGATGCAGCAAAAAGGAGTGAGCAAAAGCACAATGGAGACTATCAGATAAAGCAAGGACAAATTGCAAACAAAGGCTATCAGGGGCAATTTGTTTTAAGAGTGAACAAAAGCTACAACCAGCCACAGGTAAAGTCTTCTCAATTTGGTTCAAGAATGAATAACAATAGAGATTACAATCACTTGGCCGGTAGATTTGATAACCGCAGAAGTTTCTTCAATGGACAATGTTTTTCTTGTCATAACTTTGGTCACAAAGCAGCTCAATGTGTTTCATATAAGACAATCATGACTAGAGAAGCTCAAAAACAAAGAAGTATGACCGGGATTACAAAAAGGACCTACAACAACTTTTCGGCTCTTGAAAATGAAGTTGAATGTTCTATTTGCAATAACTTTGGTAATGAAGATTCTGAATGCAGGAGCAGGTTTCAGCAGAAAAAGGAACAAGCCTCAAGCACCAAAACATGGAGAATAAAGGAACCACAAACAGAAAGATGTGGGATAGCATTTTATGCAGAGGGACAGGAAAATCTATGGTACATTGACAGTGGATATTCGAAGCATATGACAGGTGAGAAAGAAAAACTTGAGTCATATTCTGCTCTAGAAAAAGGAAAGAAAGTCTCTTTTGGAAATGATACTCCTGCAACTATAAAAGGAAAAGGTATTGCTCAGTTAAAAGATAAGGTCAAGGCTGGAAATGTTTTGTATGTTGATGGATTGAAACATAATCTTCTAAGTGTCAGTCAGATGTGTGATCAAAGAACCGAGGTGATATTCAGATCAAATGGATGTCTTGTTCTTGATCTTGATACAAGTAAAACAGTGATCAAAGGCAAAAGAACTCCAAATAATCTGTACATATTTGAAGA